>CM046892.1:9850222-9877478 GCA_025688845.1 Cucumis hystrix | reverse complement strand
TTTGAAAAAAAAAAAAAGAAAAAAAGCATTTGAAAACAAAACACAAAAAAAGAGAGAAAAGAAAAAACGAAAAAAGAAAAGAAAAACTAAAAGAAAAGAAAAACAAAAAAAAAAACAAAAAAAAAGGGAAAGAAAAACCGAAAGAAAAAAAAAAGAAAAATGGAAAAAAGGAGAAAATAATTTAAATTATTTTTTTTTTCTTTTTTCAGCAGCCATTTCCAAAAAATAAACAAATAAATAAAATAAAATAAAAAGCACGGTAGCTCCAATCCTCTGTTCTCTCAAATAGTAAGGAAGCAGTGCCATTTTTTTTTCTCCCAATTTGAAGTAGCAAAAACTTTGGAGGAGCCAAATACATAAGTAATGGTGATAAAGAACTAAGACGAATGATGAACGATTTTTGCTCTCAACTTTCTTCTCTATTTATAGAGCAGGAAAAGTACCAATCTCCAACTTCTCCTCCCACTTCTCAACAAACCTGTTAAGATTGAGTTGGGAGTTGGGATTAGTTCCTAATCGTTTTCTTTATTTAAAAAATGAAAAATTAAATTAATTTTTTAAAAAACAAACGTGTTAAGATTGAGTTAGAAGTTGGGATTAGTTCCTAATCTTTTTCTTTATTAAAAAAACAATTAAATTATTTTTTTAAAATCTTTTAACTATTTGTTTTCCTAATTAAATTCAGTTTTGAAAAAAATGGAGAATTAAAAAAAATCCAAATCATTTTTTTTTTCTATTGAATTTTTTTTTAATCACAAATCATAAATTCATTTCAATTCAAATTAAGTAAAAACAAATTGGCAAAGTTTTCAAATTTGAAGGACAATTCAATAGCATAAGTTTTGCTAATATTTAAAATTAGGGAATTAAAAAAAATCAAAATTTTGACTTAAATTCACATTGTGATGAATTGACAATATTCCAATTCTATGATTTCTTTTTAAATCTCAATTATCCCATTAAATTCATTGGTAAAAAAAATATCTTGGTCATATTCCAAAAGATTTTTTATATAAAAAAAATTGTGAATTGAATTCCAAATTCACAAAACTTCATATAGCATTTTAACCACACATATGTCCAAATGCATAGTATGATTAATTTGACATATTAACTGGAGCAAAAGTTAAGAACAAATCACTTGTGTTTTTTGTTTCAACTTATCGTTTTTGAGACTCACCCATCCATTACATGTGCACAAATCTCGAAAAGGAGGAATTTGTTGAGCAAGAAATTTCGACCAATTAAATTCTGCCACATCATCACAGCAAATATTGTGATAGTTATATTTTTATTGGATTTTGATAATTAAATTTACTCAACCTAACCCAAATCAGGTCCAATAAGCAAATGGGCTCAAGCTCAAGTCCAACAAGCAAATAAGCCCAAGCCAACAAGCAGATGGACCTAGGCCCAAGCCCAACAAGCAAATGGACTTAAGTCCAAGTCCACCAAGCAAATGGGCCCAAGCCCACCTAAAGCTCATAAAATTTCTCTATAAATAGAGGCATTTGCCATTCATTTGGGAGATCTTTATGTTGAAGGAAGAATTGAATCTCTAAAGTACTAAAGCTCTGAAGAATTGAAGACTCAAACTTCTAAAAAACTCTCAAGGCGTGCAAGTTCTTATCAACCTCGAGATCAACATCTTCTAAAAGATTGAAGACTTGGAAGATCAAACTTTCCTTGGATTCCAAAAGATCAAAGTTCTTATCAACCTCGAGATCAACATCTCCTGAAAGATTGAAGACTTGGAAGATTAAACTTTCCTTTGATTCCAGAAGATTGAAACTCAAATAGACTTGCAACTACAACTTTCTGAAGACCGAAGGTCGAGAAGTTCTAAGTTTTAAATTGTATTCGAGAGAAAGCATCAAATGAATAAATATTAGAGATTGTATCCACAACATCATATAAATCAATATACAAAGTTCAATTCCACGAAATACATTTCTTTTGAAATCTCGTGTGAACACCCACAAATAAAAAATTTTAGACTCTAGTAATAACTTATTGATAGACACTATAAAAGTCTATTAATATCGTCTATCATAGATAGAATATGAATTTTTTTTTATTTTGTAAATAGTTTTGGTTCATTTTATAGTATTGAAAAACAACTCCATCTAAATTTTAAAAATGAAATTAAAACATATTGAAAATTTTACTTTTATAAATATAAACTATTATATATGCTATGTACTTATTCTTGAAAACTTGTTTGCATGATAATTTTAGTTGAGGCAATAGAAATAGTATAGTGTTGTTCTTGCATGTTTTGCATTTTGTCAAACTTAACCTAATTCTTTTTTAGTCTCTAATTGCATCTTAATGTATGATTTTCCTATAATGTGAACCACCACTAATTCTATTTATCTAAATCCTTGCTATATTAAAAGTGGTTGTAGGGGAGAATCATTTGGACAATTCTACCTCTTGCCAAAATTTTATTTTACAATATTATCCTATATTTTAAAGTAAACATTAGTTATTATTTAAATTAAAAGAAATTTATTAATTATTCTTTTACATCTATAGAACAGAACGTGAAAAATATTTACCATTCGTCTAACAGAAAAAAAATCCATGAAGTCACCATTGTTTTTTTCATCAACACCAGATTTGTCTTTGTTGGTTTTGAATTTTTCGAGACAAGTATTGAATTCCTGTGCATCTTATTACTTCTCCTTTTTCGAGAAGCTTCTTCATATTATTACTTCTCTTTTTTCATATTCCAATTTCTTCTTCTTCTTGATTTCTTCATCTCTTCTTCCCAATCGTTTACCAAGATCAAAACGATCGTTTATTAGTTTATCAAGATCTCAACGATCATTTACTAGGATCGTGTACCAAAATCATTTAGATTTGGTACAAGATTGTGTATATTAAGATTGTTTAGATTTGTTACAAGATTAAGTACCAAGATCATTTGGATATTGGTGCACTATAATGTACCATTATATAAACAATCGTTACCAATATCTAAACGGTCAGTCGTCTGTCCCAGTTAGACAAAGATAGATTTGTATTACTGTCTATCCTAGATAGATAAGTGATAGATTCAAACAATTGTTTACCAAGATCTAAACGATTTTTTAAACTATATTATATGATCGTTTAAATTAGAAACTTTTTCTCACATGTATGTGGTTGATTAATCGCAAGGAATTTTTGTTATTTCACGTTGTGGGCTTATGGACTTTTTTCTTTTCAAAATTGTTCTATCTGGTGTAAATATTTTGCGTTTTGTTCTATTTTTTTTAAATAAAAACCCTTTATTAATCATATTGTTTTATAATTGATTTATTATTTATTTAATATAAAGGATAAAATCAATATTAACTATTGATTATCTTTTCAAATTCTTATCTTCATGTCTATCACGTTATTTAAGAGATAGAAAATGTTAGAAAATGAAATGTTTTTATCTATTTATTTCAATCATTTAATTTAAAAAATTTATCAATTTCTATTTAATGACGAGATCTAAGACTTTTTGGCATTTATTTTATTCAACTATATATAAAGACCTTTCTTCAACCATTTTCATACAAACATTTGAATTTCTCTCTATTTAGGTTGTTTTTCTTCTTTTCCTTTTTTAGTAAGAGTATATGTTTTTTTCCTTATAATAATTTCAAGGGGTCTTTTAAAAAATATAACAAAACACTAAAATATTTACACTGTATAGAACAATTTAAAAAACTGAAAAAGCTCACAGGTCCACCATGGAAAATACTAAAAATGCCTCATGATTAATTGACATCTAGCGCACGTAATATATTTGGAAAACGATCATTTGGATTTGATCGTTTAGATTTGGCCAAATCTAAACGATTTTTTCAAGATTCTTTGGTACACTATCGTTTAGATTTGATCGTCTAAATTTGGGTAGCCAAATCTGAACGATTGTTTTCAATATTTTTTGGTACACGATCGTTTAGATTTGGTATAGGATCGTTTATATTTGGTACACAATCGATTAGATTTGATCGTTTAAATTTAGATTTTTTAAAGATTATTTGGTATACGATCGTTTAGATTTGGTTTTTTTTCAAGATCCTTTATATTTGGTAGACGATCTTGAACAAACAACAGTTTGAAAAAAAATAAAAGTAGATCTTTTATATTTGATACACGAACGTGAACCAAATAACAATTTGAAAAAAAAAAGAAAAATAACAGAAGAAGAAACAAAGACGATGGACAGAAAAAAATTACAGAAGATGAGATTATTTGGTACACGATCGTTTAGATTTGACTTTTTTTTTTTTTCTTTTTGCATTCGATCGTTTAGATTTGGCTTTTTTTTTCAAGATCCTTTATATTTGGTAGACGATCTTGAACAACCAACAGTTTGAAAAAAAAATAAAAGTAGATCTTTTATATTTGATATACGATCGTGAACCAAATAACAACTTGAAAAAAAAAGAAGAAAAATAACAGAAGAAGAAAGAAAAATGAAAGAAGAGAAGAAACACGATGGACAGAAAAAAATTGCAGAAGATGAAGAGAATAAAGACGATAAAAAGGAAGGAAAAATCTGAAATATTTTAAAAGAATGGCCAACTTAATGGGACTTTTTCATTTTGTTACATAGGCCGTAAATATTTTGACTATTTGTTATATTTATAAAAATTAACCTAATTTCTATTATAATATTGATTAATCTTGTAACGCCCTAAAAAAATAATAATAATAATAATAAAAAAAATAATAAGATTTTATTATTAATTATTAAATATTATTATTTTTATTTTTATTATTATTATTATTATTATTATTATTATTATTATTATTATCATTATTAATAATAAATAAAAAATAAAAAACAGACCCCTCTCTCTCTCTCGCGCGACAGCCCCCCCCCCCCCCTCAATTTTCTTTTTCTTCTTCTTCTTCTTCGGCAGCCCTAGCCGACAGCCGCCGCCCCACCCTTCCTCTCTTCTCCTTCGCTCAACCTCAAGCCAACCGCAACCTGCTACCTTCCACGCCGACCTCTGTTGAGAAGCCGTCGCACCGTCCGCCCGGATCTCCGCGACGCCAGCCGAAACCAGCCGAAACGCCCCCCTCCTCAGATCTGTTCTTCTCGCGCCGTCCGTCCGACGAAAACCTAGCCCGAGCCGCGTCCCCACACCACCCGTCGTCTTCCGTTAGCCGCACCGCTCGGATAGCTGCGTCGCTCGGCTCGCACAAGTCGTCCGTCAACCTATCTGCTCCGCCGCGACGTCCGTCAACCGTTCCGCGCCGCCGTGACTTGTCCTCCCAGATCCACCCCTCTCCTTTCGTCCGACCGGCCAAGCCCATCCGCCCAGCCGTCCAACCGCACCACCCCTCCATTCACAGCCGTCCGCCGTCGCCTGGTTCCGTCTGCAAGGCAGCCGACACGCGCATCTCACGAATCGGACGTGAATCCGATCTGATCTGCCTCCATTCTGGAAGAGGCCAGCCACTGTGCATCTCCTTCCAGCCTCGGATTTGAAAGCCGACCCATACCTAAATCGATTTCACAAGGTCGTTTGCCCAAATCTTGTGTGCCGCTGCCGCTGCGTCGTTGAAATTTCGTTGGGTAAGGATGAAATTGATGGATTTAAGAGTCTTAACTGAGATCTCGATTAGTTGATGTTGTTTAATTGGGTGTTTGGTTGTTTGTTCTCGAAGGCGATATAGGAGATTTGAAGAATTGGGACTTTGAGTTTTGCCGTAAGCTTCGTTGGAGTCGTCTCTCCACTTCTTGGGTAAGTTGCGGAGTTTACGTATGGGTGAATTGAATGGATGAAGCTATTTAGAAGGATGTTAATTTTACGTTTGATTATGTTTAGGAATTTATTCGTTTGAAATTGCTCGATTGAAGAACTTGCATAAAAGTGAGGTAAGAGACTTTCTACTGGACTCAATAACAAGAATTAAGATGTATTGACTATATGGACTGAAATGTTATATCTGGACTGAGTAGGGATGACGTTTATGATGTTTGTTTGGGTGTGGACTAAAAGTTTAACGTATATTGTGCTTGACTGAATGAAATTTATATATGTATGTATGCATTGACGTGGACTTGTTGTCTAGCGTATGTTGTGACTGCTGGGTTATTTATGTTGATGACTGATGTAGTGATATGTTTGACTGTCCTTGGGTGAAATTTGGATAATATGGTTGTTCGAGATTAAATGGGGAGCTTATGTGATAAGGAAATTTGACTGTATTGGGAATTATTTTTAAGATGTTTAGAATGGACTGAGGGGATAAATTATTAGTTTCCTAGTGGATAGTTACCCTGCGGGTGTCCTTCGGGATCATCCCCTTTATGTGCATCCTTCGGGAGAACTAGACTGATATGTGCATCCTTCGAGAGCGCTAGACTAATATGTGCATCCTTCGGGAGCACTAGACTGATATGTGCATCCTTCAGGAGCACTAGACTGATATGTGCATCCTTCGGGAGCACTAGACGGATATGTGCATCCTACGGGATCACAAGACTGTGACTGTGCAGGGTACACCATAGGATGCTAATAATTTATTTTTCCCCGAACGGGACCAGTAGTGGGTCCCTTACTGAGTATATTAATACTCATCCTTTTTATGTTTAACTTTTCAGGCAAAGGTAACACGAGGGGCAGACCGACGAGGGACAAGAAGGACTCGTGAATTTGCCATAGGGGACTGTCTTTAAACTGCTTCCGCTGACGGTTTGAAATTATTTTGATTGAACTAAGTTTACAAATAGCTAAATTTTTGTAAACAGTATTTAAAATTTTGTATTTTGGAAATAGGGCCCGATTAAATTTTCCTTCGTTTTCTTACGGTTTCAACTGAATCTTCCTATGTCTTTTGTCAACAAACGGTTTTGTGTCAAATTGACGACTTAGACGGTCAGTCCGAAAAGTCTGGGTCGTCACAAATCTAACCCTCATCATTCATCTTTAGCTTTACTTTTATGTTGCAATATATTTTTTGTGTTACAATATGTTAATACTTGATAATTTTTGGACTCGAATATGTCATTTGTGACTTCATGTCCAAAAATGTCACACCCCCTCCCGAGGCCAGCCCACGCAACCCGAGGAAGGTGTGACCACCTAGGCTCTCATGTTAGACTTATTTGAAATATAATATTATAAATGTGATCCATATGCATTATATGCTATTTTATCTCTTTCGGGCCTATTATTTTATTAGACTCATTAGGTAAAAAGATAATGTTTTAATTAAACACCATGATGGGTGATGTCTATAAATAGAACCTTAGGGATTGGTGATCTGACTACCTCATTAAGTAGTTCATTTTTTCCATCAATAAATCTAATTAAGATCTAAAGGAAGACAAGTGAGAGAAACACAATTCCTCAATAAGATTATTCATGGATCAATGTATGTTATTCTTTATCTAAATTTAATTTGTAAAATCATTTAGTTCAAAGATCTTGGCACTTATTGTTTAGATACAACGTTAGGGTTTTATTGTATAATCATGAAACTAGAGTTTGCATGTGGTATCAGAACCTTGATTGAGAATTTGTGATTTTACAAGAACGCCTTAATCATTTGTTTTTAATGTTTCCGCTGCATGTTTTCATCAATTTGAATTAAGATTATTTAAATATCAATTATCATTTGAATTAAAGATGGTTGAATTATCATTTGATTAAAGATTCTTTAATTATTGATTGTTAATTTGAATTACGTTTGAAAGTCTGAAGGAAGGAAATTTTTTTTAATGATGTCTATATATGTGCACAAAACCACCGTTGGCCATATTTTGTTTTGTTTCTTAAATTATTAATTGTTAGTGTGCATGTCCCGCTGGACATATTGTTTCTTTAATGATTAATCATATCATGAATTTGATTACTTTGTTTAAAGGATCAATTATCAATTTTATTTTTATGTTTCTTTAATAATTAATTATCAGTTTATTGTTTATAAGATTGAATTCAATTAATATTCTAATCCATAATTAAAGAAATTAAAATCTAATGAAGATTAGGATGTTGCCAAAAATCTAATTCATCCTAAAATCTAATGAAAACTTTAAAAATTAGGAGGTTGCCAAAAATCTAATTCATTCTAAAATCTAATTAAAATTTAGATTTTGATGATTTATTTTTTTGAAAGTTACTATATTTAGTATGCATATATTTAGTTTATATTTAAATTGATGATTATGTATTAATTATATTTTAGAAAAATTGCATTAGATGACAAAAAAAAAATTAGAAAAAAATAGCTCATAACACCTTTTTTTTCATATTGCAAATTCGGCAAATATGATAATAATCAGACGGTAATCAGATAGTAATCTGCTTTTAAATTTGCTATTTTTGTAATTTTAGAAATGTAAGTAACATGAGCTCTATTATCATAAATTATTTTGCTATTTTTGGAAACTCCGCTATATTTTATGTGTTATGTATATGTTATGTTTAAAGTACTAACTTATCTTTAGAATTTAAATTATGCAATTAAATTTTGAAGAATAATGTATGATTGTATGATGTTTTGATGAAACTATTGCAATATCTAACTGCAAATTGTTTTGTAAATCACGTGAATTTTTTTTTATGATGATCACATAAATTATGTATCAATTGTATTTTATGTGTTATGGATATATAATGATAATGATATAAAGTATGATTAAAGTATCTACTTATCCTAGTGATTTAAATTATGTCGTTTAGATTGAATGAGAGTTTTGATAAAATTATTTGCAATTTTAATATTTTTTCAAATTTTGTGAATAAAATCACTTGAAAATGATGTTATTCGATATCTATATGTTAGGAATAATTTGTTAGTCACCAAAGTGACCAAATTAGTATGTTAAGATATCAAATTTAAACTTAATTTGGGAAAACAAATAAGTTTTAGAAATTGAAGAAAAATCTTTTATGTTCTTATTATAAAAAGAAAAAATCTTTTATCTTCTTATCATGAAAAATCCTTATCTTCTTATTATGAAAAAAAATAAAAAGAAGATAAAGATATCATCAAGAGATAATTTGCCCAAAGATAATATCACTACCAAGATTAGGGTTTTTCAAGATTCAAATTTTTTTTTTCTTGGATTTAAAGTTATCCCATCTTTAATTACGGTAACGCCCCAAGCCCAAGATTCGGACCAGGATTTGGAATTCGGATCTCCAACATTCTCTTGCATGCCCCGCGACCTGGCAACATCATCCTTACTATCCTTAAAGACTAATTAGAGTAGAAGTTCTCCCTACAAACCAACACGAGTCCTTTCAACATGCTTTGTTCTCACTTACATGCATCCCAGGATGTCGTCAGTTACCTCTTTATTAAGAAAGCTCCAGCCGCGCCAACTACTAGAAGACATAGGAACTTATTTAACATCGGATCAAGCGTCGTGTTGCGAGAAACACTTCTAGTTTGACAACTCTTACCGCATAGAGTCTTATCACTTACCTTAGGAGGCAATCGGGGTTTCACAAAAAAAAATTATTTGAGTTTTATTGTTGTTAAAAATGTGTGAGAGAAACTCTCAATATATACGTACACAAGATCTACCTAACTTGCTAACTAATAATAAACCAACTGGTAACGAAAAGAAGATTTAAGTTTCTCTTTTGTTCCAAATATTTGACTCAACTAAATTTTACATATATGTTAATTATTTGATATTATTATAAAAGGGCAAAATTACCCTTTTGAATCCCTAACTATAAAAACAAATAGTTTATTTAATCAAAATAAAATTAACAAATAAAGGTTCACTATAATTTATACTTGTCTTCTTTATAATTCTATTTAATGCATTTATAATATGTACAGAAAGAACATAATTTTATTTTCTTTTTGTGTTCAATTGGTTGATTCAAAATATGCCAACTTTCTAAGTTAGGTAGAATTTATTTTATTTTAAACATTAAATTGTTAAATTGAATTCCATTTTCTTCAATTCTTTTTAGATCAGAATAGTTTATGATAAACAAAACAACTGCTTCTCTAAGATCATGAAAAAAAAAACAAAAAAAAAAGAGAAAAATCTTATCTTAAATTATTTTGGCCAAATGATAAATTTGTAATTCCCATTATGCCATTCTTCAATTCATATGGTTTAATTAATCTTTATTTAATCTTTCACTAATTAATGCTGTTTATTTAAATGTAAAAAAAAAAAATCATGTGTTAGATAAGTTTTAGATTTATCATAATTTATTTAATTTTTATTTAAATTATTGTTACTAATACATTGTGCAGACATGATGAACTTTTAATACTTGTAATATATATCTCAATCCTTTGAAGTTTTTTAATTAAAAATCATGTTTTAGACAAATTTTAGAATTACCATACAGTTCATTTAACTTTTATTTAAATTATTATATGATTACTAATATATTGCGGTAAATTTGCAAGTTTGATGTAGAACAAAAAAAAAAATGGAGAAATTTTAGAGGTGTTAAAAGTTATTATAATTGAAAAAATAATCATACATTTTATATTTATTTATTGTTTATAATTGAATAAAGTTACTTAAAATGTTATCACAGTGTAATATTATAATATTTTTTCCTCACTTTTTTACTTTATTATATTAATAATCAATAAATAATAAATATATACAAAATCCAAACTTTAGTTTCAAAAACCTTTTTAGAGTTTTGTCAAGTTTTGATGCTCACTCCGTTGATTTCATAACCTTGTAATTTAGATTTAAATTTTAGTTTGTGCGATTTATTAATTTAATTTTATTGTTTTTTTTTAGTTTTTAGTGTGCCTCAAGGACAAATTATGTTAAAATTTATTTTCCTATCAGACAATTATAAGTTGCAATTGCAGTTTATAGAACAATCTCAACAAAAACAATAAAGTTTTAGTTAAATTCAAATGTTGAAAATTTAATTTAAAAAAATTGTGCCTAATGATGTTATTCATTTAATAAGGTTAAGTGAGATCATCTCAATCATTCACCCTCTCAATCTTTTGAGATTGAAAGTTTATCCTCTATCCGTGTGATTATTGTTTTAAATATATATATTAATTTAATAAACTAATATTTTCTTTAATAATCGATTTTATAAATTTGTTGTTTCTCAATCCACCCTACTACTATAGTGTAGTATAGATAAGCAAATAGTTGACTCTTTTTTTCTTTGACATGGAAAATCTTCTGCTGCAATTGATCCAAATTGCATAAAATTTAATAATTTAACTTGCACAAATTATTGTTTATTTGTTCACTAGGAAAAGAAACCATTTTGTTCTTCATATATGCTCTATCTCTTAGCTAGATTCTTACATTCTCGTCTTTTAGCTGGATTCTTACTTCAGGATTTTTTAATTCTGATGGGTTCTTCTTTGGCTGGTTTAGCACAATAATCATCCTGTTGTTCTTCAAATTTAAAATGGAGTTATGATGTGTTTTTTAGTTTCAGAGCAGGTGAGGATACTCGAAACAACTTCACTAGTCATCTTAATAGAACCTTTGCGTGAAAAGGGTGTCAATTTCTTCGTAGATGACAAGCTAGAGATGGGTGGTTAAATGTATGAATTGTAAACTTTAGTTTCATAATTATACAATAAAACCTTAACATCATATATAACAATAAATGCCAAGATCTTTGAACTAAATGATTTTACAAATTAAATTTAGTTACAGAATATCAGACCTTGATCCATGAATAATCTTCTTGAGGAATTGTGTCTCTCACTTTGTCTTCCTTTAGAACTTATTAGATATTTTTATGGGAAGAATGAACTACTTAGGGGCCGTTTGGCCCACAAATTATGAAGGAGCGGAGTGGACTATTTTAGCCCACTCCATGTTTGCCCCAAGGATTATCACAATCCTAAGATTAGGACTATTATACTTTTTTTCCTAATTTTTCTTATTCCTCACTCCCTCATTTCACTATTCCTCACTCCTCCCTTTCACTATTCCTCATCTCTCATCTCTCATATATGTCATTATTCCTCACTCCCTCATTTCACTATTCCTTACTTTCCCAAACATAGATTATAATAACTTAAACTATAATAATCTGCACCCCAAACACAGATTATAATAACCCATAAACTATTATAACCCACAGACTATAACAACTACATATTATAAGAACTCACTCCATGCCCCATTATGGTGTTTAATTAGGGCATTATCTTTTTACCTAGTGAACCTAATAAAATAATAGGCCCGAAAGCATATAATGCATATGGACCACATTAATAATAATATTATATTTAAAATAAATCTAACATTCTTTCACTTGGCCTATTGACATTATTTGTCATATACGTTCATAGACATAATGCGTAAAATTAGACTTCATAACATATCATGTCAAGTCAAAGAAACTAATAATGGATCATGGCGGTTATACATCATTGCATTAACATACTCCCTTCCATGTATCATTGAAATAGTTCTTCTATTGACATGATCTATAATAAAGATGATCAATAACGATCCAACAATAAGTGTCTTTATCAAAGACGATGTCGTGTTTAACATAATTCATTTATGTATATACTAATCATAAGAACAGAACCATGAGATAAAATAAAAAAGAATAAATAAATGAGCTCAAAGTGTCAAATAACAAAATCTTGATTTCAATAATGATATCTACTAATGCCCATATGTTTAACTTAATCATTTAATTTCTTTGGTGACAATCCTCTAGTTAGTACATCTGCAATCATAAGTTTAGTGCTAATGTGTTGGGTTGCACTTTTTGTTTCTGAACTTCTTTAACAACAAAGTATTTTAATTTCATAAGTTTAGTACCTTTAGAATACTTGTCGTTTGTTGAGAAGAAAACTACTACATAATTATCATAATAAATTCTCAATGACTTGGCAGTATTGTCAACAATTCTAAGCCTTGAGATAAAGTTCTGCAGCCATAAACCATGAATTATAGCCTCAAAGCATGAATGCAGCAACATTACACTGCTTTGCACATTTTCATGAAATTGTTCCTTCAGCTAATAGGAACAAATAACCAAAAGTGGATTTTCGTGTATCCACACATTTGACGACAAAATCTGAATCTGAAAATCCAATCACCTCACGATGATCAAATCTCTTGTAAGTAAGATATAGAACAAGGATTATGATTAAACTTACTCCTACTAATCCTTAGGTATATACATCAACCAACGATGTTTTCTTTAAAACCAAAAGATGTGATAGTATTAATTGCACTTAAGATACCATTGTCTGGAAGTTTGTTTAAGTCCATATATTGACCTCTTTAATTTACACACCATATGTTCCTTTCCTTCAACCATAAACCTTTTTGGTTGATCCATTATACTTCTTCATCTAAATTTCAATTTTTTTTAGAAAGGCAGTTTTCACATCCATATATTTGATGAAGCTCTAAATCATAATGAGCTACTAAAGCCATAATAATTCTTAATGAGTCCTTTTACGAGACAGAAGAAAAAGTCTCTTTGTAGTCAGTGTCATCTTTTTTAGTATAACCTTTGACAACAAATCTAGCCTTGTGACGTCGTTCGATATTGCCATTTGAGTCATGTTTTCTCTTAAAGACCTATTTACACCAAACTCATTTTCTTCCTTTAGGCCAATCTACAAGGTCTTAGACTTCATGTAACACCCCGAACTTTAAGGTAATTGATTTTAACCGATTGCTTTATTTTTTTTTTAGGATTTTTTTTTTTAAAATCTTGTTGGGTGTTATTTAATTGCTTTTGGCTTGGAAGAGAATTTTAATTATTGGGAAAGAAAAGAAGTGAAGGAGGAAAAGGTAATAATAATAATAATAATAATAATATATTACTGTTAATTATTATTATTATTATAAAAAAAAAAAAATTTCTCTTCGTCTTCTTCCTCTCGCGTGCACACCCCTCCTCCCCCCAGTTTTCTTCTTCTTTTCTACCCTACCCAGCCGCTGCAACCATCCCCTTCCAATTCTTTTTCGATCGTAGTTGAGCCTCACGTCGTAGACGTCGCCGCACATTCGTCTGACGGTCCATTCATGCCTGTCTCTGTCTGCAACCGTCGCTCCTCCTCCCTTTGCTTCTCTGTACGCCACCGCCTACGACTGCCCGAGCCTCGTCGTCTCACCATCCGCAAGGCTGCAGACCGTTCGCACCGTCTCTCCCTCGCAAAACCCCTATATTCGCGAAACTGCTGACGGTACCTGAAGCGACGCACCGTGAAGTCGCGTTGCCGAGTTACTCTTCGTCTCCCAGCCGCGAATCACAACCGACTTACATTATGATCGGGTTGCACGAATTTTTTGGTCTAGGTTCGATTGCCGCTGCCTTTATTTTGCTGAGAACTTTCGAAGTTTTGTTGGTGATATGAAATTATGGGTTTTGTGACGTTGTTTCTTAATTACCATAAGCATTAAGGTTGGACTAATTGATTTGGATGTTGTTTGGTTTAAGGTGATTTCTATAAGAGGTTTTGTGTAAATTCTTGAGTTGCAGCAAGTTTCATTGGAAGTTTATACTTCATTCAACTTACGAATTTCACATTGGTCGGGTTGATTTTTAAGAGAACATTATTGTTGAAAAAAAAAGTTGAGTTCTTGTCTTGGTGTGTAGGTTTACTTCGTTGAATTCAGTTCGATCAAGAAGTTTAGGTAACCTCAAGGTAAGGGACTTTCTACTGGACTCACCTTTAAAGTAGAATATGTTGACTGTATGTTGTCTCTAAACTGAGGATGGATGTTAGATATGATATATGTATATCAGAGTCGACTCGAGATTTAGTGTACGCTGTGATGACTGAAACTATATATATGAATTCTTGTGAATGTGGAAATGACTGAAACTTGTAGAATTGTACTTAAATAATATGTGGATTGGATGTGTACTTGTGAGCTGAGGTGATGTTATGCTTATTTAGCCTGTTAACTGATGTGTTGATATGTTACTGACTGACTTTGGCCTAAATCAGAGTAAGATGACTGTTAGGGTATCAAGAGAAAGGAATTATGTGTAAAAAAAAAAAAAAAATTACTGTATGATGAATAACTGTTAAGATGTTTAGAATGGACTGAGGGGCAAACTGTTAGCTTTCTATTGGAATGTGTGCCCTGCAAGTGTCCTACGGGATCACCAGTTATTGTGCATCCTTCTGGAGCATTAGACTGATATGTGTTTCTGCAGAACACTAGACTAATTTGTACGTCCCTCGGGGCGTTAGACTGATTATGTGTATCCTACGGGATCACAAGACTGTGACTGTGCAGGGTTTCCCGTTAGAAAGTTAATAGTAAATTTTTCCCCTAACGGGACCAGCAGTGGGTCTCTTACTGGGTATGTTTATACTTACCCTTTTATGTTTAAATTTTTTTTCAGGCAAGGGTAACACGAGGGGCAGACCGACGAGGGACAAGAAGGAGTCGTGATTTGTCATAGGGGAAAAGTCTTTTAAATTGCTTTAGCTTTAATGTTTTGTTTTTCTTAATATTTGAGACTTAACTGAGTTTTTTTTTTTACAACTGTTATTTGTTTCATTTTTATTTACTTATTTATAAATGATTGTTTTATATATTTTTTTTGAACTCATTTGAAATAGTTCCGAATAAATACTCTTTGATATTATTGAAATTTTATTTGAATTGTCCAGTCTTATGTTTAAAGTGTGAGTCTTGTATTAAAATAATGATTTCAATTTATTCAAAAAGTTGGGTCGTTACAGTTTGTATCAGAGCCTAAGTTTTAGGTTCTGTAGACTGACTTATGATGTAAGTCTATGTTTTGTGTTCCTATGGCTAACGCGACCCTTCATCTCTCGTCAGGTATGCTTTATGCTTATATGTATGGTTTTGTTAACATGACCTTGCCTAAGTTAAACTAGACTGTTTGAGGTGCTTTGTTGTATAAGACTAAAATGAATTTTGGTGGATAATAGGAAACATGCCACCAAGGAGAGGTGCACGTAGGGGTGGTATTAGAGGCCGAGGTAGAGGAGCAGGGCGTAACCAGCTGCTGGGGGCCAAGCTGACCAGCATGTCCCTGCTGCACCTGTTACTCCAATGGATTTGGCTGCTCTGTCTACTCACCTGAAGTAGAGATTTACTGAGCTTATTGCTGCTGCTATGGTTCAGAACCAGCCTGCACCAATAGTTCCTCCTGCACCAGTAGTTCCCCCTATACAGGGACCAGCTGCACAGTAGCCACAGATAGTACCAAATCAGTTTTCTGCCGAAGCTAAACATTTGAGGGATTTTAGGAAGTACGACCCTCAAAATTTTGATGGATCATTGGAGGATCCGACTAGGGCAGAGTTGTGGTTGTCCTCTGTGGAAACCATCTTTAATTATATGAGATGCCCAGAAGAGCACAAGGTTCAGTGTGCGGTCTTTCTTCTCAGAGATAGAGGTGTTATCTGGTGGAGGTCTACACTGCGTATGTTAGGCGAAAATTTGAACCAGATCACTTGGGACCAGTTTAGAGATGCGTCTATACCAAGTTTTTCTCGGCTAACCTTAGGGATGCTAAAAGCCAAGAATTCTTGGAATTAAAGCAATGACACATGACAGTTGAGGAGTATGACCAGGAGTTCGACATGCTGTCGCGCTTTGCCTCCGAGCTTGTTGGTAACGAGCAGGCCAGAGCTGAGAGATTTGTTAGAGGGTTGAGGGATGAGATCAGAGGCTTTGTGCGAGCACTAAAGCCCTCCACTCAGGCTGAAGCACTGCGTCTGGCAATGGATGTGAGTATTGGAAAGGACGAGGTTCAGCCAAAGAGCGTTACAAGGAAACATCATCTGGTCAAAAGAGGAAGGTGGATCAGAAGTCTGTCGAAGTTCCTCAGAGGAACTTGAGGTCAGGTGGTAGTTTTCGTCGTTTCCAACAGAATCTCATCTGGGCAGGTGAAACTGCCAGAGAGAAACCGTTGTGCAATTCTTGTGGAAAGCGCCATCTGAATTGCTGTTTATTTGGGACAAGGATTTGTTTCAAGTGTAGGCAAGAGGGGCATACAGCTGATAGTTGTCCTTTGAGGCCTACTGAGTTTGTGTAGAGCAGTCAAGGAGCGAGAGCACCACAGCAGGGCAAAGTTTTTGCTACTAACAGATCTGAGGCTGAGAGGGCTGGCACAATTGTTACAGGTACGCTACCAGTGTTGGGGCATTTTGCCTTAACTTTGTTTGACTCTGGTTCCTCTCACTCTTTTATATCGATGATATTTGTAACACATGCATGTTTAGAAGTGGAGCCCCTAGATTATGTTTTATCAGTGTCTACACCATCTGGGGAAATTATGTAGTCAAAGGAAAAGATTAAAGCATGTCAAATTGAGTTAGCTGGTCGTGTGTTGGATGTAACCTTGTTAGTATTGGATATACGTGATTTCAATGTGATTTTAGGCATGGATTGGTTAGCTGTCAACCATGCTAGTATTGATTGTTCTCGTAAGGAGGTAGTGTTTAGTCCTCCTACCGAGCCTAGTTTTAAATTTAAACGGGTAGGGACTATGGTACTACCTAAAGTAATTTTAGCTATGAAGGCCAGTAAGTTACTTAACCAAGGTACCTGGAGTATTTTGGCCAGTGTGGTGGATACTAGGGAAGCTGAGATTTCTTTGACCTCAGAACCTGTGGTAAGGGAATATCCTGATGTATTTCTAGAAGAGCTTCCGGGACTTCTGCCTCACAGGGAAATTGATTTTGCTATTGAGTTGGAGCTAGGCACCGCTCCCATTTCTAGAGCCCCATATCAAATGGCTCCAGCTGAATTGAAAGAACTGAAGGTACAGTTACAGGAGTTACTAGACAAGGGTTTCATTTGACCTAGTGTATCCCCTTGGGGTGCACCAGTACTGTTTGTGAAGAAGAAGGATAGATCGATGCGTCTTTGTATTGATTACAGAGAACTTAATAAGGTGACAGTCAAGAATAGATATCCACTGCCCAAAATTGATGATTTGTTTGATCAGTTGCAAGGAGCCACAATGTTCTCTAAGATTGATTTACATTCAGATTATCATCAGTTGAGGATTAGAGACGGTGACATTCCTAAGACTGCTTTTCGTTCGAGGTATGGACATTATGAATTCATTGTAATGTCTTTTGGTTTGACCAATGCACCTACTGTATTTATGGATTTGATGAACAGAGTGTTTAAGATTTCTTAGACACTTTTGTAATAGTCTTCATTGATGATATTTTGGTTTATTCCAAGACCGAGGCTGAACATGAGGAGCATTTACATAAAGTGTTAGAGACTCTTTGAGCCAATAAACTTTATGCTAAGTTCTAAGTGCGAATTCTGGTTGAAGCAGGTGGTTTTCCTTGGTCATGTGGTATCTAGAGAGGGAGTTTTTGTGGATCCTGCAAAAATTGAAGCCATTACTAGTTGGTCTCGACCCTCTACAGTTAGTGAGGTTTGTAGTTTTCAGGGTTTAGCAGGATATTACCGGAGGTTTGTGGAAGACTTTTCTCGTATAGCTACTCCCTTGACTCAATTGACCAAGAAGGGGACTCCATTAGTTTGGAGCCCAGCATGTGAGAGTATTTTCAGAACCTTAAGCAAAGGTTAGTTACTGCACTGGTCCTTACAGTACCAGATGGATATGGGAGTTTTGTGATCTACAGTGATGCTTCTAAGAAAGGACTGGGTTGTGTTTGATGCAGCAGTGTAATGTGGTTGCTTATGCCTCTCGTCAGTTGAAGAGTTATGAGCTGAACTACCCTACACATGATTTAGAGTTGGCAGCAGTAGTTTTTGCATTGAAGATTTGGAGACATTACTTGTATGGTGAAAAGATACAGATCTTTACTGACCATAAGAGCCTGAAATACTTCTTCACTCAGAAGGAGTTAAATATGAGACAGCGAAGATGGCTCGAGTTGGTAAAAGATTATGACTGTGAGATATTGTACCATCCAGGAAAGGCGAATGTTGTAGCTGATGCTCTTAGTATGAAAGTGTCACATTCAGCAGCATTTATTACCAAACAGGCCCCTTTACACCGAGACCTTGAGAAAGTTGAGATTGCAGTATCAGTGGGGGCAGTTGCTTCGCAGTTGGCCCACTTGACAGTGCAACCAACTCTGAGGCAGAAGATTATTAATGCTCAAAGTAGTGATCCTTATTTGGTTGAGAGACGTAGCCTTGCAGAAACAGAACAAACTGATGGATTCTCCATATCCTCTGATGGAGGATTTTTGTTTGAGAGACGTCTGTGTGTGCCAGTAGATACTGCAGTTAAGACCGATTTACTGAATGAGGCACATAGTTCCCCCTTTTCCATGCATCCTGGTAGTACGAAAATGTATCAGGATTTGAAGCGAGTGTATTGGTGGCGTAATATGAAGAGGGAAGTGGCCGAGTTTGTTAGTAAGTGTTTAGTATGTAAACAAGTTAAGGCACCTAGACAGAAATCAGTAGGTTTGTTGCAGCCTTGGAGTGTGCTAGAGTGGAAGTGGGAGAATGTGTCTATGGATTTTATTACAGGACTACCTAAAACCCTTAAGGGGTACACAGTAATTTGGGATGTTGTAGACAGACTTACGAAGTCAGCACACTTTGTCCCAGGTAAATCCACTTATACCACTAGTAAGTGGGCATAATTATATTTAACTGAGATTGTGAGACTACATGGAGTGCCTGTGTCGATTGTTTCTGACAGAGACCCACGTTTTACTTCCAAGTTTTGGAAGGGACTTCAGACTACTATGGGCACGAGGTTAGATTTCAGTACGACTTTCCATCCATAGACTGATGGTCAAACTGAACGTTTAAACCATGTTTTGGAGGATATGCTACGAGCTTGTGCATTAGAGTTTCCAGGTAGTTGGGACTCTCACTTGCATTTGATGGAGTTTGCTTATAATAATAGTTTTCAAGCTACTATTGGCGTGGCGCCATTTGAGGCTTTGTATGGTAAATGTTGTAGATCTTCTGTTTGTTGGAATGAGGTTGGTGAACAGAGATTGATGGGTCCTGAGTTGGTTCAGACTACTAATGAGGCTATCCAGAAGATTAGAGCACGTATGCAAACAACGCAGAGTAGGCAGAAAAGTTATGCTGATGTGAGACGGAAAGATCTTGAGTTTGAGGTGGGAGATAAAGTGTTCTTGAAAGTAGCACCTATGAAGGGTGTTTTGCGTTTTGAAAAGAAGGGGAAGTTGAGTCCTCGTTTCGTTGGACCATTCGAGATTTTAGAGAAAATTGGTGTCCTGGCGTATCGTTTGACATTACCACCATCCCTCTCTGCATATCATAATGTTTTCCATGTTTCGATGTTAAGGAAGTATGTGGCAGATCCATCTCACGTAGTGGATTATGAATCATTGGAGATTGATGAGAATTTAAGCTATGTGGAACAACCAGTTGAGATTCTGGCTAAAGAGATATAAAGGTGCTTCGTAACAGGGAAATTGCCTTAGTAAAAGTATTGTAGCGGAATCACCAAGTTGAAGAGGCGACATGGGAGCGGGAAGATGATATGAGAGCTCGTTACCCAGACTTGTTCCAGGATTAGAACTTTCAAGGACGAATGTAACACCCCGAACTCTAAGGTAATTGATTTTAATCGATTGCTCTATTTTTTTTATAAAAAAAATCTTGTTGGGTGTTATTTTATTGCTTTTGGCTTGAAAGAGAATTTTAATTATTGGGAAAGAAAATAACTGAAGGTGGAAAAGGTAATAATAATAATAATAATAATATATTAATATTATTAATAATTATTATTGTTAATTATTATTATTATTATAAAAAAAAAAAGAAATTAAAATTTCTCTTCCTCTTCTTCCTCTCGCGTGCACACCACTCCTCCCCCCAGTTTTTCTTTTTCTTCTTTTCTACCCTATCCAGCCGCCGCAGCCATCCCCTTCCAATTCTTTTCCGATCGTAATCGAGCCTCACGCCGTAGACGCCGCTGCACCTTCGTCCGACAGTTCGTTCGCGCCTGTCTCTTTCAGGAACCTCCGCTCTTCCTCCCCTTGCGTCTCTGCCCGCCGCCGCCAACGACTGCCAGAGCCTCGTCGTCTCACCATCCGCAAGGCTGCCGACTGTTCGCGCCGTCTCTCCCTCGCAAAACCCCTCTATTAGAGAAACTGCCGGCGGTACGTGAAGTCGCGTTGCCGAGTTACTCTTCGTCTCCCAACCGCGAATCACAGTCGACTATAATTATGATCGGGTTGCACGAATTTTTTGGTCTAGGTTCGATTGCCGCTGCCTTTATTTTGCTGAGAACTTTCGAAGTTTTGTTGGTGATATGAAATTATGGGTTTTGTGAGGTTGTTTCTTAATTACCATAAGCATTAAGGTTGGACTAATTGATTTGGATGTTGTTTGGTTTAAGGTGATTTCTAGAAGAGGTTGTGTGTAAATTCTTGAGTTGCAGCAAGTTTCATTGGAAGTTTATGCTTCATTCGATTTGGGTAAGTTGCGAATTTCACATTGGTTGGGTTGATTTTTAAGTGAACATTATTGTTGAAAAAAAAGTTGAGTTCTTGTCTTGGTGTGTAGGTTTGCTTCGTTGAATTCTGTTCGATCAAGAAGTTTAGGTAACCTTAAGGTAAGGGACTTTCTACTGGACTCACCTTTAAAGTAGAATATGTTGACTGTATGTTGTCTCTAAATTGAGGATGGATGTCAGATATGATATATGTATATCGGAGTAGACTCGAGATTTAATGTACGCTGTGATGACTGAAACTATATATATGAATTCTTGTGAATGGGAAAAAGTCTTTCAAATTGCTTCCGCTTTAATGTTTTGTTTTTCTTAGTATTTGAGACTGAACTGAGTTTTTTTTTTTTTTTTTTTACAACTGTTATTTGTTTAATTTTTTTTATTTATTTATAAATGATTGTTTTAGATTTTTTTTTTTTGAACTCGTTTGAAATAGGGCCCGAATAAATACTCTTTGATATTATTGAAATTTTATTTGAATTGTCCAGTCTTATGTTTAAAGTATGCGTCTTGTATTAAAGTAATGATTTCAATTTATTCGAAAAGTTGGGTCGTTACAGTTCATTATCATTCATTGATGTTAACTCTTCTTTCATGACATCTAACCATTTGGCAGAATTATCTTCTTTAATGGCTTGTGAAAACAAAACTGGATCATTATTAATACTTAAGTAAAATTTTGACTCGTGCAAATAAACCACATAGTCATCAGAAATAGCTGATATTCTTGGTCTTACAGATCTTCTTAACTCTATGTCTTGTGGTCTCTCAGTTATAAACTCATTTGTTATAACATCATTAAGTGGTGTTTGACCATTAATTTGTTCTTCTTATGGATTGTCAACAAAGTCAACAACTACAAGAACAACAACTTGAGAAGAAGTTATAGATGAAGGAATTTCCACCCTAACTTCTTGAATTTCCACTTTACTTGGTTCCAAACTTCCACTAATTATGTCCTTCTCAATGAATCATACATTTCCAGTTTCAACTATTCTCGTACTGTGGTTAGGACAATAAAATCTATACCTTTTTTATTTTTCTGGAAAACCAATGAAGAAACAAATGGTTGTTCTTGAATTCAAATTTCTTTCATGTGGATTATAAATTCTTACTTCCGCTTAACAACCCCAAACATGCAGGTGTCTTAAACTAGGTTTCTCTCCTGTCCATTGTTCAAAAGAGGTCTTTGGAATTAACTTACTAGGAACCATGTTTAATAAATATTGAGCAGTTCTTAATGCATACATCCACAATAACACAGGTAAAGACGAATAAATTAACATACTTCTAACCATATTCATTAATGTAGATTATGCCTTTCTACAACACCATTTT
Organism: Cucumis hystrix; assembly: GCA_025688845.1. NCBI lineage: Eukaryota > Viridiplantae > Streptophyta > Magnoliopsida > Cucurbitales > Cucurbitaceae > Cucumis > Cucumis hystrix. Next base: position 9,854,757 of record CM046892.1, on the reverse strand, counting down.
ATTGTGGTGTTTATGATATTGTGTATTGAGCACATATACCATGATTTTCTAGGAATTTAGCAAATGGGTCAAAACAATGCGCTTTCTCATCATACTTTCCACAAAGTTTATAAAATTCTTGGCACTTTCAATATTGTAATTGTGGACTTGATATTGTTTGTTACAGTCATTCGCATAAACATTATGCTCAATCTATTTGATCTTTTCAAGCTTTATAGAAAAATCTATCCTCATCACTGCTAGCAGAAGTAAGTGCAACAGGTTTCTCACTTAAGAGTGTCAAATCAAGATCCAAAACTCCAAGATGGAATCTAATTTGTTTGCACCAATCAGAGAAATTGAGTCCATTAAACTTGATTATAGATGTAGCATGTGAATGAGTAGAAACGGGAGTAGCTGCTACAATTACAAAATAAATATGCTTATACATTATTGCTTTGAGAAATAAACATAAAGATATAACATGGATTCAAATAATATTAAACAATCATTAATATATACATTGAAGTTCTTTGGAAGGCACACCAATGTACAATATTTATACTAAACTGATGCTAGATTTAATTTTACATAATTGGTAATTTAAATGCTTAAATTAGATACATTAGTTGTCTTTGGATATACTAACAATATCTAACCAAACACCTCAATTAACCACAATAAAATTCAAAATTATAAAACTATTAATTATCTTTGGACACATTAAATATTTTATAATAACGAAAATCAATACACTCATGACAAATTATTTATGTTTCATAATATCATCTCATTCATTAGCATCGAATGAACATGAGTAATTGAATCAACTTTAATTTGATGTCTAAAGGTTTACCAATTTGGCCACTTTGGTGACTAACAGATAGTTCATAACATAGGCATCATGATAAAACAATTTCAATTAACCACGATAAGATTCAAAATTATAAAACTACTAATTACCTTTGGATAATTTAAATGTTTCATAATATCATATAATTCATTAGCATCACATAAATATGAGTAATTGATTTAACTTTAATTTGATATCTATTGAACTTACGAACTTAGTCACTTTGGTGACTAACAAATTATTCATAATATATATATTATATTAAAATAATCATAAATAATTATTTTCTTAATTTGCAAAACAATATCAATGGAATATATCTATAAAGACTTGCTAATTTGTCTATTTTGGTGACTACCAAATTATTCATAACATAGATATATTGCAACAAAACAATCGCAAACGTTGATAATTAAACTAACGTAACTTTAATTTTGATATTTATAAAATGCTTACAAATTTGGCCATTTTGGTGATTAACAAATTATCTATACTATATTTATCAAATAATCACAAACAAATGGATGCTTTAAATTATTTGTGATTAAAACATAACGCAAATGGATAATAAAACATAATTTCCAAACTTTATGAAATTTAAACGTGCTTAATTTATTAAATTTTAAATTGAAGTAACTCAATCAGAAAAAAAGCAGTAACATTATTAATGGAGTAACTAAGAATATAATTAATCTCCAATAACTTTAATCCAAAATAAAAATATATTAATGTTGCAAAACTCTATGTAACGACCCAACTTTTCAAATCTAATCTAAGTTGTTACTTTAACACAAAACAGTTTGTTGACAAAAGACATAGCAAAGTTCAGTTGAAACCATAAGAAATCGAAGGAAAACTTTAATCGGACCCTATTTCAAAATATAAAATTTCAAAGTACTGTTTACAAAAATTTAACTATTTGTAAACTTAGTTCAAACAAAATATTTTAAAACCGTCAGCGGAAGCAGTTTAAAGACAGTCCTCTATGGCAAATCACGATTCCTTCTTGTCCCTCGTCGGTCTGCCCCTCGTGTTACCTTTGCCTGAAAAGTTAAACATAAAAAGGGTGAGTATTAACATACCCAGTAAGAGGCCCACTACTGGTCCCGTTTGAGAAAAAATAAATTATTAGCATCCTATAGTGTACCTTGCACAGTCACAGTCTTGTGATCCCGTAGAATGCACATAATCAGTCTAGTGTTCTGCAGAAACACATATCAGTCTAGTGCTCCCGAAGGATGCACATATCAGTCTAGTGCTCCCGAAGGATGCACATAGCAGGCTAGTGCCCCCGAAGGATGCACAAAAGGGTGGTGATTCCGTAGGACACCTGCAAGGTAGTTACCCACTAGGAAACTAATAATTTTCCCCTCAATCCATTCTATACACCTTAACCGTTATTCATAGCTCAGTTAATGTTCTCATCACAATCTCTTCATTCAACCCCAAATCGCCATCTTACTCTAAGTTAGTCCAAGGCCAGTCAGAAACACGTCAATACATCAGTCAACAACTAAAATGATCATAACATTCACCTCAGTCTACAATGGCACCACCATGATGTCTCTTCCGTTCACAATAACACTACCATAGTTGTATATCATACATTCGGTTTACACAACCATCTACCAGTTCAAGCCACACTTTATATAAGCCACATCTACGAGATTCAGTCATTTCCACATCCTTACAATTGTACATATACATAACCAGACAGTCATAACATGCATTCAACCACAAGTCCACATTCAATCATACACATCATGGCCGTCATCCCTACTCAGTTAAGATATAACAGTACGATCTATGCAGCCAATACATCCAAATATTTTTATTAAGTCCAGTAGAAAGTCCCTTACTTTAAAGTTAGGCAAGCTCCTTAACCGCGCCAAGGTCTACGAAAAACGAACCTAAACATTAAGATAGATACTCAATATCCCTCTCCAACGCATCATTCATTTAAAGCCAATCCAATGTGATTATTCACACTTACCCAACTCGAATGAAGCAAAACTTCCAATGAAGCTCGCTTCGAAACTTAGATATTCAAGCACCGCCTCTCCAAAAATCACCTTAAGATCAAACAATACTCAATCAATTAGCCAACCTTGAAGCTTATGCTAACTAAGAGCAATACTATTAAACCCAAAATTCTTCATACCAATGAAGTTATAACATGAACGTCGGATCTGCGGCTAGCACGGAGAAGAGGTTCGACACGCGTGGCTCACAAACGGCTTGGATGGAGAACGAACGGCAAGGATCTGAGGGCGGCTCAGTGGAACGGAAACGGAACGAAGACCTTCAGTTGGAAGACGGAGAGTCGCTGCGGCGCGGAACGGTTGACGAACGTAGAGGTGGCGCGGAACGGTTGACGGATGACTTGTGCGAGCCGAGCGTCGCAGCTATCCGAGCGGTGCGACTAACGGAAGACGACAGACGGTGTGGCGACACGGCTCGGGCTGGGTTTCGTCGAACGGACGACATGAGAAAACAGATCTGAGGGGGGGCGTTTCGGCTGGCGGATGAAGCTACACGGCGGCGTCGCGGACGTGAGCCAGACGCAGTCGGAGTGCAGTTTTGGCGGTCGGCGTCTGCTAAGGGAGAGGAAACGCGTCGACGGTCGTGGAAGGGAGTTGGCGGCGGCGGCTAGGGCAAGGAAGAAGAGGAAGAGAAGAAGAGGAAGAAGAAAAGGGAGGGGGGGGGGGGTTCGCACGCGTGAAGGAAAAGAAATATATATACATTTTTTATATATATATTATAGTAATTATTATATCATAATTATTATTACATTTCCATTTTCTTTTTCTTTTTAAATCCTTTTCTTTTGCATCAATTCATTTTCTTTTTCTCACCAAACTTCAACATACAATACATCCAAAAATAGTTTGTTTAAAAAAAAATTATCAATTTAAAATAAGATAATTACGCTTTAGAATTACATCAAAACTTTGGGGTGTTACACTCTAACCTTGATAGTGTGATTATCTTGTGATTATCCTTTGATGATATATCTTCTTTTTCTTTTTCATAATAAGAAGATAAAAGATTTTCCATGATAAGGAGATAAAAGATTTTTCTTTTCCATAATAAGAAAATAAAATATATATTTTTTCATAATAAGAAATAAAAAATTTATCTTCTTCATAATAATAAAATAAATCTTATCTTCTTCATGATAAGAAAATAAAGATTTTTCTTCAATTTCTAAAACTTATTTGTTTTCCCCAATTACGTTTATTTGGATATCTGTATAACATACTAATTTGGTCACTTTTGTAACTAAAAATTTATTCCTAACATATAGATATTGAATAACATAATTCCCAATTGATTTTAATCTCAAAATTTGCAAAAATATTAATATTGCAAATAATTTTATCAAAACTCTCCTTCAATCTAAACGACATAATTTAAATCACTAGGGTAAGTGGATACTTTAAATCATACTTTATATCATTATCATTATATATCCATAACACATAAAATACAATTGATACATTGTAACACCCCGAAATTTTGAGGTAATCCTCTCAATCTACTCTTTAAATTTTATTAAGACGTTAAGAAGTTGTGGGGGTTTTAATTTAATCAAGTTTGGTGAAGAGAAGTTTTTTTTTTAAAAATAATAATTATAATATGATAATAGTTATATTATTATTATTATTATTATTATTATTAATAAAACAAAAAAAAAAATTTC
>CM046892.1:9794744-9830086 GCA_025688845.1 Cucumis hystrix | reverse complement strand
ATTTTTTTTATTCTTTAAAGAATAATAATAGTAATAATGGCTAAGGTTTTATTATTTTTTTTAATAATATAAAATCTTATAATAGTCATTTTTTTTAAAAAAAAAATGAAAAATAAAACCTTACTGAGCATATGTATCATTTCAGGGGAAAAAAAGTAAATCAATTTATATTAGATAATATCTCATTTTATTTGTTTATATTATTTTAGAAAAAAAGAAAATTAATTTATTTTACACACAATCACACAATATCTAATTTGATTTTATCCCTATTGAATTTTTCTAATAAGATACAACAATAAATTCTTCATACTAATGATATAAAACTGTATTCTAATTTGGTTAGGTTAGGTTTTCTAAATTTAATTTGGAATGGAGCCATAATTTTCATCAATCAACTTTAAATTATTTCACGATTCTTGTTTTTTTTTCTTTTTGCCATAAACATAAATTTTTTTATGAGTTTTACTTTGAGAAAATGGCTAAAATAATTTTAAATTGTTAAAATAGCAAAACATAAAAATTAAAAAATAAATAAATGAAACAATCCCTCAAATATAATGTCCCTATCCAATATGTAAAATACAATTGTTCACCTAAACCCTAAATATTCTGTAATTGAAATAACGCATATGCTACATAAAAATTTTCCCCCAAAAACATAAAGATTATAAAAGTTGCCATTAATGAGAAGTTCCACCTCATGACTACAAAATTTAAAATTTGTGCAAAGTGATCATTTTTTTCCTTGGACTTCGGCCGCCTACTTTCTTCTTTGAAATGAATAGTTGCAAAATTGAAACACATTCAATCCAAAAGTTTGGCTCTACATTTATGGAACAGCCATAGTCGAAAACTTCAAGTTGAAAAGGGGAGCATTATTGATATTATAGTAAAGATGAAATCATGAAATGATACCATAGAATTCAAAACTTATATACATCTTAGCAAGATACACATCGGTGAGTTTGTAATTAAAAATATATATTATGTATTATTTAATAAATTGTTTAAAATATAACAAATTTGAAAATCTTGTATATATATTTGCCATTATTATCGTTGGTTTTGTAACAAATCCATCTTAATGTTAAGTTTTTTGGATTGGAAAAGTATATGATTATATGATCAAATAAATATTAATAATTGAATATGTGATCATGATATAAAACGAAAATAAGAGGCATAAATAAATATGAAAATTTGTTATGAATTATAGGCATATATTTAGGGGATATTGGGAAAATCTTGTCCATTTTTAAAAATAATAAATTAGTTAATATTTTCCATGGTAGTTTGCAAAATACATTGTATCAATATTTGGCCTCATTATTTGCATGCAAATATATTTTATCTATAAAACATGTATTATCCTACATAAAGAGTACAAACGGTTAAAAAAGTTTCAAAAAATTTTGTAACCACCGGTTATGCCAAAATTCTTAATATTTTTCAAATTTGCTATTTTTCAGTTTGTTAAAATAAATTTTTTCATTCTCACGGTTATCTCTAAAATCATGGGTTTAACATGTGAGGTAAATTGAGAGTTTTTTTTATTTACATTTTAGTTCTCAAATTTATACTAGTACTTTCACTTCCATTTTAAAATTATTAATATAACTTTTGGATGATAAGTCCAATAAATCAAAAATTGAAATAATTTGCGTTGGTTTGACTCAAAAAGATTAAAAATTTGTTTATAATTTTATGAATTAAATAAGATTTTTTAGTCAAAATAGTTAGTGTAATTTCTTATTGTTTTGAGTGAATAAATATAGAATTTCTTTATTTTTTGTATATGTAAAATAAAAAGAATTTTTTTATTACTCAAATAAAAAATAAAACTGATACATTTTGGTTCAAAGAATAAAAATAAATGAACACATTAGAACTTTTCTTTTCATCTTTGTTTTATCATTTTTTGTATGGGAAAAATATAAATCCTCTTCCCCAGTGAAACTTGAAGAAAATAAATGGAAAAAGTTTAAAAATTTGAATATATTTAACACATAATTAAATTTTAAAACACACGATTATACATAATTTTAAATTTTAAGAGTATGTTATACTGGCGTACAAAATAGGATTTAAATATACATTTTTCATTTCTTTTCTTTGATTACTCTAACTAGAAGAATTAGGACTTATTTGGATTGACTTAAGAAAAAAGTGTTTTTTTTTTATAAAAAAACTCATTTTTATTTAAACTCTTTTGATAAAAGCGGTTTAAATATTACATTGCATGTGTATAATAGGAAAACAATCATAACTATCCTTAAATGTAACTCTACTCAACTTCGTTTTTGCATAACCCTTTTGCTACGCTTATTTTGAAACTTAGCTATTAGACACTTTTTAATGTTTTGCTTAACTGAAACTTTTGTAAACTTCATCCAATTACATAACTTGTTATATTTTGTGAATAGTTTGTAATATTTCTAATTAAACCATTCATGTTAATACAACTGTAATCAAAATTATTGTTATTGAATGTTAAACTTTTTTTTTTTTACATTATTGTCATGAACATCAATAAGTCAATAAATTGAATTATATGTACAAAATATTTAAAAGTCAATTAAATATTTTGTATATGATAAATTTATAATGTACAATTGACAAAAAAAAAAAAAAATTAGCTAAGCCTAGGAATTCAAAACCAGCACCCAAACACAGACATTAAAAATCTAGATTACCAATTCCTACTCTTAATTCATGCACCCCAAACACAGGCATTTGTAATTTTCAGACATTAGAACCTGCACGCCAAATGCCCCTGTAGGACAAAAAATGAGTGAAAAGTCCAATTTACCTTTAAATGAAAATTTCTCTTTTCTTTCACCCAACAAACTCACTCTCTTCTCCCACTTGTTATCTTCTCCCTCTAACTTCTCTCACTAACCTCTTTCAAACTCTCTTTCTCTTGAAAAATTGTTTAGTTTAATTTTTAAAAATAATTGGAATAAATTTATATTAATTTTCTACTCTTACAACATTTTTATTTTATGTTTCCATCAACTTTTTTCCCTCTGATTTTCAGTTATGTTTTTTGAACATGTCATAAATTTAAACAAGTATTAAGTTAGATTGTTTTTTACTTTTTATAGTTAGATAAGATTTTTTTTTAATTGTGTTACATTAACTTATCTAGTTGAATTTAGATATGATTTGTTGTACAATTCAGCAATTATATATATTTTTTGTTTCATCTCTATGATTTAAATTTTAGAACAAAACATTTAGGTTTATGATTATTTTATCTTATTTTATCTATTTATGTGAAATTAGATAGGTGTGTACCCAAACTTTGATTTACTTATTTATTTAATGATTTATTAAACTTATTCTTTCAAACTTATTACTCTTATTCTTCTTGCCATGCACTTTTGATCAAGTTGTTGTGTTATTTGGTAAATGTTAATTTAGTTTGTTTTTTTTTACTGTTATATTCTACTGAATTTTTTTATGGAGAAATTCTTTAAAGTCGATTTTTTTAATTGAGCTTATGATTTCTTAACTAATATGAAAAAATTAGCATGATTTTACACATCAAGGGAACTACTATTTTTTTTACCTTGCAAACATCTCACGAGTTTTAAACTTGAAAATACCTAATTTCAAATCAATTTTATATTAATTTTAGGTGATTTTACACGTATTTTATAGAAATAGGTACTATTTTACAAAACAAGCTTAGCTCAACGGTAATTGACATGATTTTCTAATCCAAGTCATTTTTTGAAAAAAAATTTGGAAACTACTCAAAGTAACTTTCAAATACTTCTAAAGTTTATTTTAAGCAATTTTTATAAAAAATGTTTAAATAAAAATATTTTTTCCTATAGTCAATTCAAGCATAACGCTTTTATCTACTATTTCTTATTTTATTTTTCATCACCATGTGTCTGTGTATGATGTGTAATCAAATGATGATAGGGAGAATGAAGCTGGTCTTATTCATGATCTTGTTTAGAAGGTTTCGTCTATATTAAAACAAACACAATTACTAAATGTAGCCAAGCATCCTGTTGGAATTGATTCTCAACTTAAGGCTATTGAGGAATTAGCCTCGCATGGTGTGTCAGATAATGGTGTTAACATGGTGGGGATACATGGGATGGGAGGCATTGGTAAGACAACTTTGGCCAAAGCTTTACACAACAAAATCACTTATCAATTTGAAGCTTGTTGCTTTCTTTCAAATGTTAGAGAAATTACTTAAAGATCTCATTGAGTAATAACTTGAAGGTTGACAATGTGGGTAAAGGACGAATGAATATCATAAAAGGATTGATTTTGCTCAAGGAAAGATATTATAGTTTTGGATGATGTAGATAAGGACGATAAATTAGATGCATTGGTAGGTGGACGTGATTCGTCCGGTCCAGGTAGCAAAATCATTGTGACAACAAGAGATAGACATTTACTTGATAAGATACACCCTATTCAATTGTTGGATTATGACAAATCTCTTGAGCATTTTTGTTGGCATGCTCTTAAGCAAAATCATCCATCAAGGGATTATTTGGACCTTTCAAAACTTGTTGTACGTTATTGCAACGGTCTTCCTTTAGCTCTTGTTATTTTGGGTTCTCTCCTTTGTCAGAGAGACCAAATAATATGGAAAAGCAAATTAGATGAACTTAAAAACTTCTCCAAACCACATATTGAAGTTGTTCCAAATAAGTTTTAAGGGGCTTCAAGAAAACCCCCCAGTAAAGGAAATTTTCCTTGATATTTGTTGTTTTTTTGTGGGAGAGAATGTTTACTACAGTAAGAATGTGTTAAGGCATGTGATCCTTATCTAGAATCCAGAATTATAATTCTCATGGATCTTTCTCTTCTTATGGTTGAAGATGGCAAGATACAAATGCATGATTTAATTCGACAAATGGGTCAGACGACTGTACGTCATAAATCTTCTAAGTCAGAAAAAAGTAGGCTGTGGGTGGCAAAAGAAGCTGTCAAGATGTTGATAGAAAAATCAGTGAGTAACCTTATGTAAATTATTTTCGTTTACTTATTTTCATAGACATTGAGATTAAGAAAAATGTGGGGTCAGATTGGTTAATTTGTTAATAATGTTAAAATGACTTCATATTTAACTTTGTAGGGAACTCATAAAGTTAAAGCCATAAAGCTAGACTAGCGTAGCAACCGTCCACTGATTGTTGAAGCAGATGCATTTAGAAACATGGAAAATCTTAGATTGCTTATCCTTCAAATGCAGCAAAATTCCCTACAAATATATTCAATACCTAATATTAAGTGGATTGAGTACTCATCATCTAGTGTTCAATGGTATTTCCCTATAAGTTTTGTTTTGAATGGCGGGCTAGTTGGACTAGTCATAAATGGTGTATCCAACAAACATCCAGGGATTATATTTGAGGTAATTAAACTATACAACTTCTACATGTGTGCTAGATATCGTTGCAGGTGTTTTTAATGATTTTTTCCATGTGTTTTAGGATTGCAAAATGTTGAAGCATGTTGATCTGAATTATGGGTAGTTATTAGAGGAAACTCCGGACTTCGCTGCAGCACTAAACCTTGAAAAATTATATCTCAAAAGTTGCAAACGTTTGAAAATGATTCATGGATCTGTTGCTTCTCTTAGTAAGCTTGTTACCTTGGACATCGAAGGCTATGAAAATCTAGAAAAGCTTTCAAGTAGCTTCTCTTGAAGTTTTGAATCTAAGTGGATGCATAAAGCTTAAAGTTGGCTTATCGGCACCGTCAAACCTTAAGGAACTTCTACATCTTTGGAGAATGCTATCGTTTGAAATAATTCATGACTTTGCTGGGCGATTTCTTGATAAACTTGTTATCCTAGACCTTGAAGGATGTAAGAACCTTGAAAGGCTTCTAATTAAGTTACATCAGCAAGTCAGAGTCTAATGAAGTTTTGAATCTCGATTCATGCCGGAAGCCGATCAAAATAATTTTTTAAACCTATTTTAAAAAGTTTCCAAACCACCTCAAGTTCGAATCTCTTAAAGTTTTGAATCTTAGTTATTGTCAAAATTTTAAGGGAATTATATTACTGACTTTTCAATTGCATCAAACCTAATTAAGATATTTGATCTTAGAGGCTGCTTCTCTTTAATTAAGAACGATTCACTAGTCAACTTGATTCTTGCCATCAACTTGAAGAGCTTCCTAGTAACCTCAGATTGAAGTCTCTTGATTCTTTGAGTCTCACTAACTTCTATAAGCTTGAACAACTTCCAGAATTTGATGAACATATGAAGTCTTTCAGGGAGATGAATTTGAAAGGTACAGCCATAGGGAAGTTACCCTCATCAATTAGATATCTTATTGGGCTTGAGAATTTGAACCTTAGTTATTGCACAAACCTGATTTCTTTTCCAAGTGTTCTAGACTCGACATGTTTCCCTCGGGATCAAGCTTAAATTTTCCCCAACAAAGCTTATGTTCAAACTTGACTATATTAGATATCTACAATATTGCAACATATCAAATGCAGATTTCTTGGAAAATTTATCTAATTTCTGCACTACATTGAAGGAGGTAAATTTATCCGGAAACAAATTTTGTTGTCTACCTTCTCTCCAAAATTTTACATCATTGAGGCTTCTTGAACTAAGGAATTGTAAGTTTCTTCAAAACATTGTGAAGATTCCACCATTGTTTAAAACGAGTGGATGCCAGTGGTTGTGAATTGTTGGTAATAAGTCTCGACTACACTGCCGATATGATGTTCAGAAATTAGGTTCCTCTGTTTTAATATTCATCTAAGTTCTATTTTGTTCATATTATATGCTCCTCTCTTGTTTTGTTAACATTGATTTTGAGCATATTAAATCTCAATTCCATAGGACCTTTAATTAAGGAACTTCAAAAGAGAGCTAATCGTAACGTACAGCTAGATCCCGAAATTTTACAACAATCATACCACAGAAAGTTCAATAAGTTTTAGCTTTCAACATAATTCAGATATGATCATACCTGTTTTGGTTGTGTGTTGTTTTCAAAGTGGATGAAGATTCATGTGATACTGAGGCTTTTATTCATGTTCAAGTATTGAATGATGGTCAAATGCTTATGATGTCTACTATGGAAGGTTGGTGCAGGTCAAAATCAGAACATACGTTGTTACTAAGAACTCCATCACAATTGATATACTTGAGTGAGAATAATCAACACAAAATCGAAGTCTCGTTTCAGGTTTGGAATTATAATAAAAAGGCTGGGTGTGTATGTTGTTGATGAGCTTTTTGAGCAATACAAATGATAATTGAGGTCAAGAAGAAAGGAAGGGGACAGTTCAGTGAGTGATCATACACCATCATTCCCAATTTTTATTGAATGTTTCTATAATGTAAGGTTTTATTGTTGTCTATCAAATTTTTCTTTAATTCATTGTTTTTTCTCTTTTCAGCCGGGTTTGCATTTCTAATTCAATTTCTTGCTTTAGGATCGTTTGATCAAGGAACCATCCATGTTATGTAATATAATGATAAAAGACAATGAACCTGTACGTGTCTCCACAATGATGTGGTATTGTCCACTTTTGATACAATGAGATGATATCAATGAACACATCATATTTGATAATTAGCTCATCTACTTTGAAAACAGTAACGCAGACAGCCAAAAGCTTGTTGGCAAAGATTAAAATCTAAACAAATGCACAACAAACCTCAAAATCGTTGTTTGGGGCCTACTCGATCAATGAATCTTAAATCTCAACGCCAAATATCTTCTTTACAAGCCATTAGACAAAGAAACATCATGAGCTTTGGCCAAGAGGAGCCAAAACCAAGCTTAAAGCTCCCAAAAACAGTCCACTAACTCTCCTCTCTTACCCAAACATGAAGGCAAACTATTTATAATGACTGTCAAAGAGCTTTGCGACGCCACTTATGCTGTTGCGGTTTTAGATGCTGGAACAGGTTGTTGTAGAGTCTGCGTTCGAGGGAGACTTGTGACGATGTCTCAGGGTCACACTGGATCTGACCTCCGCTCTCCTCTGAAGCCTCTGGAACTTGTGTGATGCTCGAATTCCTATAAAATAGACACGTAAACTGATTAATAATTCTAAAAAAGTTTGAACAGAGGCATTAAGATAGTTCATTCAGGGAGCTATTAATAAGAAGCCAAACAAGGAACAATGAAATTGTAAGGGTGTATCGGGTAACTCACCAAGTTTGCCTTTGCTGCCCTCTAACGTCAATATGGACGCCGAAACTTCTTATGGTTACTCTAGCATTATTATAAGTCTTGTTAATCGTACAGGAGACTTGACAACTCATGCTCACGGAGCTAAATGTTAGAGGGGTCGTTATTAGCCACATATATTCTGATTTCGATGAGGGCCAGACGGTGATCTCAAAATATTTTAGTGATTCACCATCAATGAAAATATCATATTTTATAGAAGCCTTCGCTTCACATGAATCTCCATCTACTTTGAAAATAACACAGGCAGCCAAAATTGATGTCTTTTGTGGATAGTGTTGAAGGCTAACGCTTATTGAACTTGTTGTAGTAGTTTGATGGTTGAACCATTCTGGGATCATACCATTCATTAGAATGAACTCTCTTGACCCTGAGTCATTTAATCTATCCTGCAGAACAGAAATTAATATGCAAAAAATATATGTAAGGAACCTTATATGGACAGAGATAGGAAAAACTAACAATTTCTACAAAATCAACTTTTCCATAGGCTACCCCAAATTTGACAAAAGATGTACCTGATTTGCATATATTATATCGCCAAGGTTGTCAGGACCTGTAAACCAATGATTCACAACCTCTAGCATCCATTGTTTGTATGCTATGGGGAAGGTTTGGGATTTGGAGAAGGAAGTTGCAATTCTTTAACTGAAGCTCCTTCAACGAAGTAAAATTATGGAGACATGGAGGTAGAACAGAAAATTTGTTTTGAGACAAATGTAGCTGAGATAAGAAAGTGGAGACAGTAGATAAAGGTTCCAAGAAATCTATATTTGATAGGTTGCAATTTTTAAGGTCCAATATAGTCAGCTTTGAAAGAAGGAATATTTGTTCGGTAGTTGGACAAGGAAACATGTGGAGTTTAGAACATCCAGGAAGACGAAGTTGCACAAGACTTCGTAACAAATAAATTTCACTTGGAAGAGCTACGAGGTTTGCACAACCTTTAAGGCTTAAAAACTCGAGCTTAGCAAGATGTTCAATCGATGAAGGTAACTCCTCTATGGCAGTATAGTCTAAAATCATCCTTGTTAAAGATTTCATGTTTTCATCAAATTCTGGAACTCGTTGAAGCTTACGACAGTCCGAAAGACAGAGCGAATCAAGAGACTTTAAGCTGAGGTAGCTAGAAAGCTTTTCAAGATTAACACAACCCTCAAGGTCTAAGGTTATCAGCTTGTTAAGAGAAGAAACAGACTCGTGAATCGTTTTTAAACTTATGCACCCTCTCAGGTACAAATACTCAAGGTTTACTGCAACAGATAAGTCAGGAATTTCCTCCAAAAGCTCACAGTAACTGAGATCAACATGCTTCAACCGTTCACAATTCTGAAACACAGAATGGAAAAAGAAAGTCAAAATAAATAATATTTCTGGAAAAATATGGCTCACAAACTACTAACTAGAATTTACCTCAAATCTATTCCCCAAATATTTGATGCAACAATGCTGCATGTCTAGTCCAACAAGCCCCTCTTTCACCAAAAAGCTTGCAGGCAAAGATGAAAATCTAATTCCAAAGCTAGATAAAACCCACTTGAACTTATTAAGACCATACTCAAACATATCTGAAGAAAATGTTATATTTCGAAGGATAAGCAATTTAAGATTTTTCATGTTTTTAAATGCTTGTGCATCAATCGATGTCGGTGATAAGTCGTTGGATAAGTCCAGCTTTATGGCTTTAACTGCATCTGTTCCCTGCATAGTTGTAAATCCTGTGATTAAAATTTCTCATTAACTTAATTAAAATGAAAACAATTTGTGTGAAGTTACTCACTGAATTCTTTTTCAAAATACTAATAACTTCGTTTGCTACCCACAACCTACTCCTTTTCTCAAGGTCAAATGATTCACCACGAACAATGGTATGACCCATTTGTTGTATTAAATCATGCATTTGCACCTTACCATTTTCAATAGAAACAAGAGAAAGATCATTGAGAACTGTAATTCCATAATCTGGATTGAGATCACGTGCCTTCAACATACTCTTCATGCAGGAAACATCATCCCCAACGAACAAGCAACAAATATCAACGAAAAGTTCCTTCAATCTGTATTCAAGCCCCTCATAACTGATTTGGAAGATATCATGAACACCTTTTTCGAGGGAGATATCAAGTTCGTCTAATTTACTTTTCCATACCGACTGTTCTCTGTTATAAAGGAAAGAACCCAAAAGAACAAGAGCCAAAGGAAGTCCTTGACTATAACCTACCGCACGTTCTGCAAGCTCTAAATAACTGCTTGATGGGGACTTTTCCTTAAAAGCATACCAACTAAGAAGCTCAAGGGCAGTTTCATGATCCAACCCTTGAATATTATGCATATCATCAAATTCATGGTTAGAAAGCAAGTTTTTTTTTCTTGTTGTCACAATGATTGTACTACCTAAGCCAAACCAATCACGCTCACCAATCAATGCTTCTAATTGACAATGCTCGTCCACATCATCAAGAAATATAAGAATTTTTTTTTAGCACAGTCTCTTCCTTATGATATTTTTTCCTTGGTCAGAAGATCCAACCTTCAAATCCGTCTTTAAGATCTCAAAAAGTAATTGTTCCTGTAGTTTAACTAGACCATTGCATTGCATAGAAGTTTCTCTAACTTTTGGAAGATAGCTACAACCTTCAAATTGATTAGCAATTCTGTTGAACAAAGCTTTGGCCAAGGTTGTCTTACCAATGCCTCCAATGCCATACATTCCTATCATATAAACACCATTATTGGATACATCACGGGAGGGTGCCAACTTCATAACTTCCAATTGAGAATCCATTCCAACTGGATGCTTAGCAACATCTAGTTGCAAGCAATTTACTATAGACAAAACGTATTGAACAAGGTCCTCAACAATCTTACTTTCATACCTGTCATTAAGAAAGTGTTAAGTTTACCTTTTCAAGTGTTACTTTTGAAGATAAGCCACTTTGACAAAAAAAAAGTTAAAGTAATTGCTTTTAAAACACGTTGAAATATTAAAACAAGTCTTATTTACTGTTGGGATCATTAATCTATGTCCATGGAGGGGATGATAATAATAGTAATACCTATCACTTGAAATATGTCAACCAGACAAAGAAGCAGCAGTAGTCAAAGCTTCCTTCCATGTTTCAATCCTATCGTTGTTCATAAGCAGTCTATGTTGGGCCAAAGCTTGACCAAAACTACCATTTTGTCTTCGTACATCAGACGGATCCACTAGGTAGAACAACGGCAAAACTCTCTGCCCCTTGGATTTCATACACTCAATTATCTTTGCAAGCTCATCCAAACACCAAGTGGAAGATGCATAATTTTCCGAGAATACAATAATTGAAATTCTAGACCACTCTATAGAACTTAGAAGGGAATCTGAAATTGACAAACCTCGAGTCAATTGGACATCTCTGAATAAATTGACTCCATTTTGACGCAAGGCCACCTCAAGATGACTAGTAAAGTTGAATCGAGTATCTTCTCCTCTGAAACTCAGAAACACATCATAAGTCCAGTTCAAATTTGAAGTAGAACCCATCTCAATTCCAAAACGGTGAATCTGAAATCCATACAGAAACCGAAGAACAAAATGGGTTTCTGAACTTCCTAGTGAAATATATGCAAACAATTTTTGCAAGTTGAATTTTTAAATTATAAGAAATTTGAGTCCGTTTGCACCTAACGTTATGACAAATTTGTATTGTTCTAATACTATATTTTATTGATTCTCATTTACTTTAAAAAGTCATGCATTCAAGTCAAGTTTGGTCGACTTACAATATTTTTACTTTATGGTTGTAACCCTCCCCTTCCCTACAACATACAAATTAAAATAAAAAGCCTATACTATTAGATCATTGAGTTTTTTTCTTATTTTCATGCTCCCAACTACTGAAATTAATTGTAAATAAAGCAAACTTTATCTTAACCCACATAAAATAGAAAAATTAAAACAAACCATTAAAGATACTAAATTGTTTCCTTTTTCCTCTCATCATGTCGGTTGTTTCTTTCCAAGAACTTTTCTCTGTTTTCCTTTTTAACTTTGAAACAAGGAACGTCTTTTCCTCCCAAGTCTTCTTCCTTTTTCTATTTATTTTTTAGTTTTAATTTTATTTTATTGGTCCCTCTCCGCAAGTTGAAATTTATTCAATTTTGATTAAGAAAAATTGTTTTAACCTTATTTCTACGACAAATATAGTTGACTGAAACAATGCTAACGAATTTAAAAAGTAGGTTTCATGTAATTATATTTGGTGAGGTTTATTTGTGTACTAATTGACACGTGTGATTCACGTCCAAATTTATAAACAAAAGTTGTAATCCGATTGCGGAGGGTGATCAATCCGATTGTGCTCAAAAATTACGTCCAAATTTGTGTTATGGTCACTATCATTGTTACGTACACTTTTAGAGAAAAAAAAAAAAAAACTCCATTTTGACATTGTTATTGTTACTATTACGGTTTGAGTTAACTTAGTAAATTTGACAAAATTTACCGTTTGAAGTAAACACAATCAAACTCAATTCAATTACATTTGTGATTCCAATTCATTACAATTGATCTATCAATTAAATTTAATTACAATTACACCCATTTTCATTACGAATTGGGTAAACATGATGTAAATGATAAAACTGCTTAAAATATTTTGAAATATAGCAAATATCATAGTTTATATAATAATAGGCTGCAGTAGACTACAATTTAGGCCTATAATGACAGATAATACTCTTATCGCGGTTTATGGATGATACAATATATAAATTTTGTTGTATATTTGTAACTATTTTGATTCATTTTGGTATATTTATAAACAACCCATTAATTAATTGATGTATTTGTCATTGGGTTGACCAGAAGAATAGCAAAATCGAAGATTTACTTTAGATAAATATTAAATTTAAATTTAAATTGGTAAAATAACAAAATCGAAAAATATGAAGAAAAAAAAATTATTGCAACAATGTCTTAAATGCCTCTAATCTAGGAAAAAAACTCGATCTCAAATACAATTATTCCACAAACAACAAATATCCCATAATTGAACTCAAACTCTCGAAAAACATCTATCTCTTAATTCTTCCTTATCAACACAATTAAATCAATTAAAACCTATCACAATCCTAATTTTCCACCAAAAGTCAATATTCATCTCCATCAAAACTCCAAATTTAAATTTAAAACAGCATTTGGGTGGTCGTTTCATATTTCCTTCAACTCGGTTCGAAAGAACGTTACCATAATTTTGAAGGTGAGATCCGTGGTTAGAGTTTGGTGGATGGCTAAGTATCTGGGGGGGGTTTGTTGTCCTAACACCGGCCACTAATTAAACAATACCCTCAATTTCGTATCATTTTTGGATCATGCGAAACTGGAAGAACGTCCCATCCTTAACCAAGAAATCAAAGACCTCATTTCAATCCCCTAACGTTTTCCATGTTCTCACCATCATAAATCCGACAACATTACCTACATCTCTCTTCACCTTCCTTTTCTTCTCCATACCATCTAGTCAAAAAATAACTTGGCAACTTTCTCGATTCACGCGAGCTTCTCGAGAAAAATTCCATGTTGTTGATAACCTGGAAGAAACCCCAATTCTGGCAGGAAGAGGCTATTTCGAAGACAAGGTGTTGGGTGGTGCATGCAAGAGAGGGGGATGGAGGGATCTATGGTTGGGACTTGATCGGTGGGTTGGAAGGGATGGAGGTTTGGGCGGTGCTGGATGGGTTGGATGAAGGTAGAATCCACGACCAAGGTCTCTTCCATGGTTGAAGCGTGTAGGATGAAACTGTAAGAGGAAAGCAATGATTGGTGAGAATATAACTACCATAAAAAAATACATTCTAAAATTAAAAAATATATATATATATATATTAATGAACATATTCTCTATACCAAATCCAAATTTTCGAAAGCTAATCTAAAATAGATCTTATGTATTTACTCAAGAATATAATTTCAAATTGTTATTAAAAATATATATTATATATTATTTAATATAATTACCGATATTGTTAATAAATGGATTAAAATATAACAAACCGAGAATCTTGTAGATATATTTACCATTATTATAAAGGTTGTTACAATCTCATCCAGCAACAAAATTCCAGATTTAGTTAGAATTTACTAAAGTTGAAGGTTGTTTGTAATATACAATGTCTTTGTGAAATCTATGATATCCTACCTCATTCTGGAGCCATTAAAATACATTGTAATTTGAATCTGTGAATTATCATATTATGAGGAGCAGAGTCAGGATTAATATAATTAAATCATGCCCATGACAAGTCATTCTCGAAACTACACTGTATTTTTAATTATACGAACTACACTGTAATCAGGAGCTATCCCAACTTATTCCAAATAATGAGAATGTATTTAACAATGTTAAATTCCAAAACATTGGTTAGGTACCAACGTATAATCTTCCCGTTCAAAATAACCAATATGTTAGATTTACAATAATTGAATGCACAAATACAAAAAAAAAAAAAAAAAAAAAAAAAAAAGCCATACTCTATAAGACAACTACAATTACAAACTATACGTAACGTATCTTGACCCTAAATAATAATCCATGACATCAATTTTCGATTGTGAATGTATCTAATTTGAAAAGAACGATACTTGAATTTAATACGAATAACCTACAATTGAGTATAATTGCAAAGTCAATCTCCATTGGTGGTTGTAAAATATATGAAATACATTGTATTCCAATGAACAAAAATATATATATATATATATATATATATATTTTCCATACAACCAAGCAAATCCAATAATAACATAGAACACTCTGAAGAACTGACAATTTCATAACAAAATTCAGTACTTAAAAATGATAGCTAAGAACTAAGGAAAATGTTAAAACGGGAACTGAACGTTGGATGTGTTATTTACAAGATCTACAATTGTGACTTCTTTGATCACACATGCTGCAACAAACAATAGCTTTTTTTTTCTCTAAAACTGAAGTAAACCTCTTTTTTCAAGGCATCCAAGCTGGACGTTTAACCTGGGGTGAGAGAAGTCCATCGTTGCCACCTTGGTACATATTTCTAATTTGGTCTACACTACCAATAGGGCGTGTTCCCTCTTGTACAAGTTTATCAAATTTGAAACATAGAACTTATCAGTGTACATATGCAGATGAAGATTTCCTACAAACTAAGATACTGTTAAAATTTGACTGTAGTACACGTAAATTACAGTGTATTTCTATGTAACTGACCCATTGTAATTTTTTTCAAAAAATGAATTACAGTGTATATTTGTGATTAAGTATACCTGGGTTATTTCAAATCAGTGTATTCGGCGATAATGCTGACAACATGGCATATGAGGTCTTTCGAGTACCTCCTAATGGAATTCAAACGAGCCATGGAAAGATTTGAAGACGGGAAATGTCTACCTTGAATATATTCTACAAATATAATCCTAGAAACAAAGATGAAAATTGAACATATACCTCAACAACATGATACCGAAAAGATTTAATCCATCTACCATCCAAAACAATCTTTACTCATTGTAAAGCCATAACAAAAACTTGTTTGTTATAGTTCTACTACTGTCCTCTAAAACTAATGCTACAGGATGTACTATAAAGATTATAATTAATCGAAAAAAATATGTTAAGAATGCAATAATGTGAATATTAACGTTAAACAAAAATGCATATAACGTGAATATTAATGTTAAACAAAAATGTAAATAATGTGAATATTAACTTTAAACAAAAAAAAAAAACCTTTCAAAATAATTAACGTAATATGTATATAGATTTAAATATATAGTTTTTTTTTTTTTTTAAATCTATACAACTGCCATGAGAATATAATTTTTTAAATCAGCAAAAAAAATATGAATAATTGTAATTGGCATTATTTTAAGGAAGAATCTAAAATTTAAATTCAAATTGTTATTAAAAATATAAAATTTGTATTATTTAATAGGGACATTTTTAAAAATAGCAAAACAAATTAAAATATTTACAAGTTATAGCAAAATTTTGGATTCTATCAATGATAGTCTTCTATCATTGTAGCATATCAATGACTATATATTAGTGATAGAATTTAAAGGAATTTTTAAAAATAACAAAATTTACAAAATATTTACAATCTATAGCAAATTCTATCACTGATAGTCATTGATATGCTATAGTGATAAGGTACTATCAGTGATAGAATCCAAAATTTTGCTATAGCTTGTAAATATTTTGATTTATTTTGCTATTTTTAAAAATATTCCTAGAATTTACTATAGGTTGTAAATATTTGGTAAAATTTGTTATTTTTAAAAATTCCTCTATTTAATAAGTTGTTAATAAATTGTTTGAAATATAAAGAAGCTGAAAATCTTGTATTTATATTTGACATTATTTTAGGAAAGGATCAAAAATTTAAATTCAAATTGTTATTAAAAATGTATATTATGTATTATTTAACAAATTATTAATAAATTGTTTAAAGAGAATTTTCAAAAATAGCAAATTTTTAAAAATACGTACCACATATAGCAAATTCTATTACTGATAGTCATTAATATGTTAGAGTGATAGAAGACTGTCATTGATAGAATCTAAAATTTTGTTATAGCTTATAAATATTTTAATTTATTTTACTATTTTTAAAAATGCCTCATTGTTTAAACTATAACAAAGTAACAAATCTTGTATATATATTTTGCATTATTTTAGGAGATGGCTACAATATTGTCCAGCAACAAAATACCGGATTTACACATTGTTTTCGTGAAATCTGGGATTTCCTACCTCATTTTTGGAGCTATTC
Organism: Cucumis hystrix; assembly: GCA_025688845.1. Taxonomy (NCBI): domain Eukaryota; kingdom Viridiplantae; phylum Streptophyta; class Magnoliopsida; order Cucurbitales; family Cucurbitaceae; genus Cucumis; species Cucumis hystrix. The sequence continues at coordinate 9,813,088 of CM046892.1, read as the reverse complement.
AAATACATTGTATCTAAAATAAATTGATTATTCTATATCAAAGGGTATAATCGGGTTTAATATAATTAAAAAGCGGCAGGCGGCAGTTTTGCCATTTTCCTTTTTTTTTTCCGATTTTTATTATTTTTCAAGTTGCTTTGCTCCTCTTAATTCTTACCAACTTTCTCGCACTGTATTTTTTGTATGTGCTCCAGCTTTGCATATATATCCTCAACTAAAATGGGGTTTAAATATTGCAAAAGCATCTTCAGTCCAAGTAAAATGTCAAAACAAAAACTCCATTAAAGACACTTGAACACACTTGAAGCACAAAATTTCTAGTTTTGTAAGTCTATCAATAATAATCTTCAATTACTAATAGACTTCTGCTATATCATTGACAGAAATTTATCGTTAAGAGAGTCCATTGTGATAGAAGTCTAACATTGGTAAATTGTTTTTGTAAAAGTCTATAATTGATAGACTCTTTTCTTAAACTAATTACAAACATAGCAAAATTTATCTTTAACCATTTATCCCATATATAGAAAATGTACAGAAAAAAAAAAGCTCATATAAGGCATGAAATTTTTACTTTTTGAAGTTTATCGACTATTAGTGATTGATAACATTGAAAATAAGCTATTTTATTTTGCTTAAATCAGAATCATTATGGTATCTTATGATCTTATTTGTCTATGTTATAGATTTGGAGCAATTGGAGGGTTGAAATCAGTATTGATGTCAATTTGGAGCTTATAATCGGACAATACAGAGTCATAACTAATGACTACAGTTCTGCCTTATGACTGATGAAGTAGGAATGATCGAGTATCTGAAAACTTTATCTAAAACGTGAGGAAGGGAGATGATATTCTGAAAGACAAATCAAAATTAGAATCACAAAGGAATGGAAAAGAAGAAGGGATATAACTGATGAATACCTTAATACTTTTGGTGCCTCTCTTTGTTTATCTATTTCTTCCTTTTTCTCTCACTAGAATACACATGTGTTAGCAGTGTCAAGACTTTTCTTTTTCGAAACTATCTATACTTTCTTTTTTTCGAAATTATATATAAGAAAATAATATTTAATTGAAGAACGTTTAACAATTTTAAAGAAACATAATATGATAATTAAAGAAAATATTAGTTTATTAAACTAATACATTTTTAATACAATGATCATAGGAATAGAGGATAAATTTTCAAACTCAAAGGAGGGAATGAATGATTGAGATGAACTCACTTAGTCATACTAAATGAGTAACCTCGTTATGTATTTTTTTTTTTTTTTGTTAAATTTTCAACATTTGAATTTAACAAAGGTGAATTTTCAAAAATATCAAATTTTACAAAATATTTACAATCTATCGCAAAATTTTTAAATTTTATCACTGATAGTCACTGATATGCTACAATGATAGAAGTCTATCAATGACTATCATTGATAGAATCCAAAATTTTGATATAACTTATAAATATTTTAATTTATTTTGCTATTTTTAAAAATGCCCCTTTAACAAATGTTTTGTTGTTTTCATTGAGATCACTTTATAAAGTGCAACTGCAACCTATAATTATTGTTTAGTAGGAAGATAAATTTCAACATATAGGATTGTTTGTCGTTGAGCCTTTTTAATAGTCATTGTATATGTGTATTGATTATTAATAGAGTAAAAAGAGTGAGGAAAAACTCTATAAAATTAAATTAATAAATCGCACATAAAGTTTTGGATTTTGTATATATGTATTGATTACCAATACAGTAAAAGAGTGAGGAAAAAGTATTCTTTTGTGATAACATTGTTGAGCAAGAAATTTCGGCCAATTAAATTTTGTCATGTCATCACAACAAAATGGTGGTGATTATAATTTGATTGGATTTTGGGTAATCAACTTTTCTCATATCCAACCTAATGCAAGCCCCTGATGAAAAATCGGGTCAAACAAAGAGGCCCAAGCCCGCTAAGAAAATGGACCCAAGTCCAAGCTCAAGCCCAATAAGCAAATGGGCCAAGCTCAAGCCCAACAAGCAAATGGGCCCAAACCCAAACCTAATAAGCAAATGGGCCCAAGCCCACCTAAAGTCCATGAAATTTCTCTATAAATAGAGACCTTTGCCACTCATTTAAGGAGGGTTTTTGGTTGAAGGAAGAATTGAAGATTCAAACTTCTACAAGCTTTCTAGACGTGCAAGTTCGTATCAACCTCGAGATCAACATCTTCTGAAAGATTGAAGACTTGGAAGATTAAACTTTCCTTGGATTCCAGAAAATCGAAGTTCAAATCAACTTGCAACTACAACATCCTAAAGACAGAAGACCAAGAAGTTCTAAAGTTTTTATCTTGTATTCAAGAGAAAACATTAAATAAGTAAATATTAGAGATTGTATTTACAATATTCATCAATATATCAAAGTTCAATTCCACGAAATACATTTGTTCAAAATCTCTTGTGAACAATTTGGCACGCCCAGTGGGACAATCTCTACCTTTCATCTCTTTCTCTTTTGAAGAACACCTAAAGAAATCATGACATCCCAAGGCAATACTTCCAAAGCTCCAAGTGAAATCGGTAAGCAGCCAAATACTCGCAGCCGCTCAAGGGAGACTCAATCATCTGAGGAAATGCCATCCTTTGAGGTCGAAAAAAACATTTGGGAGCAACTGTCCAAGCCACCAAAAGATGGAATTATAATCAAAGAAAATCCTGTGATTGACTAACAAATTTCTTCCTGTGAATGCTCGAATGAGGAGATGCCTCATCCAAATATCATGTCAGTTATAGTGACTGGCGTGGATACAAGTGAAGACAAAATGGCTGAGCTTGAAAAGAAGATCAACATGCTCATGAAGGCCGTTGAAGAAAAGGATAATGATATTGCATCTCTCTAGAATCACATCGAAGGTCGTGATGCTGCTGAATCAAGTCATACACATACTATAAAAAATACTGACAAAGGGAAGGCAGTTATGCAATAAAGTCAACCACAAAATTTGACCTCAATTGCATCGTTGTCTGTTCAACAGTTGCAAGAGATGATTGCAATCTCATCAAAACTCAATATGGTGGACCTGCTCAAACTCTCCCTCTGTATTCCAAACCATATACGAAGAGGATCGACAATCTCAGAATGCCGAATGGATACCAACCACCCAAGTTCCAACAGTTTGATGGAAAGGGTTACCCAAGACAACATGTTGCTCACTTCATTGAAACATGTGAAACTGCTGGTACGAGAGGAGATTTGTTGGTAAAACAGTTCGTTCGAACTTTGAAAGGAAACACCTTCAACTGGTACATCGACTTGGAACATGAATCCATTGACAGTTGGGAGCAGCTTGAGGAGTTCGTCAGCATGATGGAGTTGATAGATACCAAACAACGGAAGGGGGAGTCAGTCATCGACTACATAAACCGATGGAGAGCTCTAAGCCTAGATTGCAAAGACAGGCTCACAGAAATGTCTGCAGTTGAGATGTGCACCCAAGGCATGCATTGGGAACTTCTCTATATTTTGCAGGGGATAAAACCACGCACGTTTGAAGAGTTGACGACTCGTGCCCATGATATGGAACTAAGTATCACTCGTAGAGGAGCAAAAGATTTCTTGGTTCCAAAAATGAAGAGTGACAAGAATGAAATTGATGACACTAAAATGATTGCAAATAGTGTCATATATGAGTCTATGGTTGTTCATGCAACCCCTTTGAAATCTTTCTCTAAAAGAAAAGAAACAAAAATTGAAGGAAAGCATGATAGCCAGGAAAAGCGACGCCCAACTCTTAAAGAAAGACAAGAAAAAGTTTATCCATTTCCTGACGTTGATGTTGCAGACATGTTAGAGCAGCTGTTAGAGAAGCAACTTATTCAACTGCCAGAATGCAAACGACCGGAACAAGCAAGAAAAGTAGATGATCCTAAATACTGTAAGTACCATAGGGTCATTAGTCACCCTGTTGGAAAGTGTTTCGTGTTGAAGGAGTTGATTCTAAAGTTAGCTTGTGAAAGAAGATCGAGCTGGATATTGATGAATTAGCTGAGACGAATCATGTTTCGGTCGAGATGACTTCAAGTGTTCCACCATCAACACAACTTCATGATCAAAGGAAAAGCTTAATTCAGTTTGGAACTTTTGAACCTATAGTGGTCTAATTCCAACAAAGGATCGTGATGATAGACTCCCAAAACAAAGAGCTTGTTGAAGATGATGATGAATGATGGATAGTTGTGACTCGTCGAAAAGGAAGACAACCAAATTTCATTCAAAAGGAGCCGTCATTCGGTCAAAAGCATGTAAAAGGAAACATCTTCCATGAAAAGAAGGGAAAAAGAATCAAGAAGATGTGGAAGCCTAAGCCTGTCAAAGGAAAAGACAATGATTTCTTCCGGCCTTGACGGTCGATAACTTTAAGAGAATTCCTCCCAAGAAGCTTCCTTGATGTTCATCCCAAGGAAGTATTAGAAGTCACTGCATGTCATGTGGTCAGTATAACAAAAGTCAACAACAATTATGCATCTTTTGAAGAAATCGACAATTCAAATGAAATTAAGCAAAGGACTTTTGTCTTTGATCATATCAAGCCTTCAACTACTCGATCTTCAGTCTTTCAAAGATTGAGTATGACCACGAAAGAAGAAGAAAATCAATGTCCAACGTCTACTTCCACTCAAACTTCAACTTTCAAAAAGCTAAGTATCTTCACATCGAAGAAAGATCAACCTTCAACATCGGTTTTTGATCGACTAAAGATGATGTAGCCACCTATTTTTATACTACCATTTTTTTAAAGAAATAATATTAGTAATAATGGCTAAACTTTTATTTATTTATTTTTGAAAAAAAGGTAAAAAAATTAGTAATAACATAATATCTCATTTTTATCGTTTTAGGAAATAAAAACAAATCCATTTATTTTAACATCAAAGAAATTATTTAGTTTTAAATAAAATATTAAAAAAACTTATTTCTACTCATTTTAGGAAAAAAATAAATTAATAAAATCTTTGACTTATTTTATATCATGTTAGAAAAAAAAATCAATTTTAAACAAAAAATCTTTTAATATCCATTTAATTTATTAATTAATTTTACACAAAATCTCAAAATATCTCATTGAATTTAATTTATTTATTTTAGGAAAATGAAATTTACTTTATTAACATAATATCACATTTTGATTTTTTTCTTATTATTTTTTCCTAATTTATGGTACACCCCCTATAAATAGGGATTCTTTAAAAAAAAAAACTTCTTTAGAGAGAGTGCTTAGCAAACTTTTATTATTTAAAGCGAATCTCCACGGAAAAATATAGGAAAAATGTGAGTTTTTATATTTTTTTCTGTTACTTTATTGTCTGTACTTTTTTTTTTTTTACTTTATCTTAAGCAAATCAAATCTAATGTTGAAATAACTTAGTTGGAGGTTGCATTTGGTAGGGATTTAATCCCAAGGATCCGCACCTTATACAACAAGTAATTTCTTTGGGATTCGAATCCTTATTTTTCTTTTCTTCTCTTTTTAAAAGATAAAGAGAAAGAAAATAAAATGTAGGAAAATTTTAGTATGTTTTTACTACTTTTTTTCTTTTATCATCATTTTAAAAAAAAAAATTAGTTTTTTTCTTCTCTCTAAAAAAATAGGGAGAAAGAAAACGACATAAAAATAATGTTCATTTTTTTTATCCGTATTTCATTTTTCTTTTAATCTCAACTCTTAACCTTTATTTTCTTTTCTCTAAAATATAGAGGGAAACAATGAGGATAGAGAAAATTTATCATTATTATTGTTATTACCATTATTATCGTTATTACCACTATTATTATTATTATCATTTATTATTATTATTATTATTATTTTATTATTATGATTATTATTTTTATTATACTTGTTATCGTTGTTGATATTCTTTTTATATTACTATTTATTCTGTATTAATTATCTTATTATTATTACTTTATATATATATATATTTCTTTGTATCACTACTTTTTTTGTTTCTTTCCTTATTTTATTTACTTGATTATGTTTTCCTTTCTTTTACTTATTCACATTACTATCATAATAATTATTGTTATATGCACTTAAAAGGTAATTTTTTTTTTTTTTGTATTTTAAATTTTTCAATGTTTTAAAATTATTCCAATTTAAAAGTCTCTATGTTTTTTTTTAAAAAAAACTCTTTGTTAATCATTTAGCAAATTTTATCTATAATGTTTTTAATGCTTTTAAACTTTCAAAATTTAATCTATAATTTCATAAAGTTTCCTAAATGAATATTTTTTAATAACTTAACCATTTTCTTTAAATAAAATCCTATGATGGAATCTAGGAAATTTGGGAGTCCGATTTTCTAGATTTCTTGAGGTGAGGAATCACATCTTTGGATGTCCAAGATATGATCCCATGAAAAAATGAATTTAATCAATGTTTTTTTAAATAAAAAAAAAACCTTTATTCGAAGACTAACCTATGATAGATTTTGAGAAATTGTAATAATTCATCATTTTCTTAAGATGAGAAGTTTCCTTCAATATATAGTCTAATTAATGAAATATTATTCCACTTATTTTATGAGATCATTGCTTCAAACATTGGAGTAATGGTTAAAATAAGACATTAGTTTTAAAATAAATTAAAAAATATTTTCAATTCAAGATTTGAAATTTGGCCACCGTTTTTTAAATGGGTGTCGTGGAGTGCTAATACCTTCCCCACACACTAATGACTCCCGAACTCAACTCTATTTTTCGCAGACCATTTTTTGAAATTTTTTTACTTTATTTCGGTGTCCAATCACACCGTAAAAAAAATTGGTGGCGACTCCTATTTTCTTTTAAAACTAACTCTTTTGTGGACGTCGGCCGCTCCGCGTCGTCTCCGGCACGTGGCGACAGCTTGGCTGCTCCACTGGGGACTTGAGGTTCCACCTTGAGAGTTTGGCCTTTTCTTTTGTTTGATTTTTTTTTTATTATTATTTTTTTTTGTTTTATTTTCTTGTTTTAGCATGTTATTTATTTTTATTTCACACAATCACATGCCTCTTGCTCGAGCTCTACCCTTTCAGATTAGAAACGAGGATGGAGTAGTGTTGACCTTCGAGGAGTTTATGCTCCCGTGCAGGCACACGAAAAGTTCTCACTCAATTTGGTCATGCAATTGCGTGCGATGGTTGTGATCGAGTTGGGAGCCTTTTATCCTTTAGGACTTATATTTAGCTTCACTTGTTGTAATTCACATATCATTGTTAATTTTTTAAAATGTTATTATTTCTTTTCACCTTGTTATATTTTTCTCACACACTTGCACAAGCCCTCTACCCGGGTTGTACCTTATAAGGTTAGATCCGAGAATGTAGTAGTGTTTGACCTTCGAGGAGTTGTTGCTCCCGTGCAGGCACACGAAAAGCTCTCACTTAATTTGGTTGTGTGATCAAGTGTGATTATACACCATTTTGAGAACCTGTGTCATATAGGACACTAGCATTAATTCACTGAATTGCTTGAGCCTTTTACATTTCTCTTTATTTATTTCATGCCTCACATTCATACTCTTCTTTTATTCAACCTTAGGATGGTAGACACCCATTCGCCCAATCTAGTTGCCCAAAATTTCCCTAGTGAAGACTCATGGGAAGGTGTGGCCCAATGGTCAGAGAAGTTGCAGCAAGATACAGATACAGTTTGGCCCAAAAGTATAGAACTTTCGCTTCCTCAGACATGTCGCTTAGGGATTGTCAACGACAGCATGGAAGGTCTAAAGAGCCTATGGGAGAGTTTGACCGAGGAGCATAGAATAGAGTTTGTAAAGGCATACGGGAATATAGTTGACCTCATGTATACCAGCATTAATGCACATGCTCTACAAGCATTGGTACATTTTTGGGATCCTGTGTTAAAATGTTTCACATTCAACACATTTGATTTAACTCCTACTCTAGAAGAATATCAAGCATTGATCAGCATACCACATTTCATCGGAAGTAAGGTTTATGTGCATGATAAAAAATTAACATTGCAAAGGTCTTTATCCAAGTTTATGGGTAATGTTCATGCATCTGGTACAAAGGAACGAATGAAGACCAAGGAAGGAAGAAGTTGTATCCCTATTGATTATTTAATTAACCTCGCTCGTGATTGTTTACCAGGGAAGAAAGGTCTGTCCCTTTTGGCCCTCTGTATTTACGGTACAGTTATCTTCCCAAGAATCAAGGGATACGTAAAAGAAGAAGTGGTTAAATTCTTTGTTGGAATGGAAAGAGGAGCTAATCCAACCATCACGATCCTAGCAGAAACCTTCAGATCATTGAGCTATTGCCGAGTCCAAGGCAAAGGAAAATTCTTCGGCTGCTCTCCAATGCTTTTCATATGGATTTCCAGTCATTTGAAATACCCAAGTGAGTTTGGGTGTCCTCGGATAGAGTTTAGTAGCCCTTGGAATATTGCGAGGAATACTATTAAGGACTTCAATGTTGTGCAATGGAATCCTAAGACTTTGGACTTTTCATCATGGATGCGTTTTTTTGGTCATGTAACAATGGAAGAGATAGTCTGGAGAGCACCGTGGGTGCCAACAAGTCCTTTAACATATCATTGCGGACAATTGTTATTTATCCCACTTTTAGGCTTATGGGGAGGGATTGTCTATTTATCCCACTTGGTATTGCGCCAGACATGGTCTAAACAATTTGCACCAGTCATCTATGGGTTGGAAGATTGGGATTTTTCGTACGAGGTTGACGAGATGATTGTCAAGGTGCAAGAACGGTAGAAGCATGGAAGGTTGTAAGAAGAATGAAGAGTCTGCGACATTGTGAGGGTACTACAAATCAGTACGACATTTGGATAGCCGCTAGAAATGGATTTGAGTTTGCTACTGTTCCACAATATTCAGACCCCATCAGTTTTAGGGTAAGTCATGATAATCAGGAAAAGGATTCGAAGCTGTTGAGAGAAATGAATCATGTCCTAGCAACAGAGAATGAAGGATTTAGGGAAGAAGTCAAGCGTTGGGTGCAACAAGCTACAACTTCTCAAAGGCAACTTGAAGAAGCGAAACGACATCTTCAAAGACAGTCAGAGCTGGAAAAGGACATGAATTCTTTAAACATTGAAGCTATTCAGATTAGAAAGAAAAACAAAAGATTACTGAGAGATATTGCTACTATGCATAGTGAAGCTGAAGCTCAAAAAGTTTGCGTTAGGGAATTGAAGCAGAAATTAGAAAGAGTGAGCAAGGTTGCTATAGATTTCCAAAGTGCATTAGACGAGCAAGCCACATCTTCTCAAAGAATCACCACAAAAATGGAGGCTCTACATAATTTGGCTAAAGAGTATAAAATACGACTTACAGAAGAAGAGCACAAGAATGCACTTCTACAGGAGACTGTTACAAGTTTTGAACACCAGCTGTTGATTTGTCCCAATGCACGAGAGGTGGTAACAGAAGATCATGCTCAATTATTGAACGAGCACAAAGAAGTGTTAGCAGATTTTGCAATTTAGAGAGATGACTATAACATTATGAGACACAGATATGAGACTGTTAGAAGACAGATTGAATAAGGAACGGAAAAGCTAAGGCATATGGCAAGAAAGTCAGATCAGCTCTCTACACGAGCTGTAGCCCTTCAAGAAAACATTGTACCAACACAGCGAGGCGGTCGAGAGTTGTCCCATTTTCTAGGGATTATAAGGCATTATCTTGGGCGTTTTGGGTGCTACCATTAGAGTCTTAAACATATAGTTCGTTGTACCTTTCTAGATTTTCATATGTAATAGTAGTAGACTTTCAAAGTTTATTTGTCATCTTATTTTGTGATATTTTAGAATGAATAGACTAGTTTTTATTATTTTTTTCTCCATATTTTTTTTTAAAAAAATAATTAAACCATCATTTCTTTCTTTTATAAAAGGAAGAAAAGTCAAAAGGTTAAAAGATACAAAATAGCTCGGGATTCACTTCCCCATCATCATTACTGGACGAGAAGAAAGGCAAGGATAATGGATGATCAAGTTAATGATCAAGTTCAAGCAGTGCGTCAGGACGTGGAGGAATTGAAAGATCAGATGGCAAAAATTCTATAGTTATTCACTGCTGAGAGAGGGAAGGGTGTTGCAGGGACATCTTCACATGTGGAGATCGGTCTGAATCAAATAGATGACGCACCTGCATTCCCTCTCGGGCTTACTCCACAGATGATGGCAGGTACACCGTATCCTCCATCATTTCCTGCACCAGAGTCAAATCAAACCTTGCAGCAAGCAGCTCAAACAAGGGATCCAGTATTCACCCCTATCATGGATGGTGGTAGGAAGGTTTCAGAGGATTAAGGTAGCAAAAGAAGACTAGAGTTTTTAAAGGAAAGGTTGCGAGCTATTGAGGGAGCCGATGTCTATGGGGATGTTGATGCAGCGCGGTTATGTCTCATAGCGGATGTAGTAATCCTTCCAAAGTTCAAGACTCCAGATTTTGATAAGTATAATGGGACCACGTGTCCAAAGAGTCACTTGGTGATGTACTGTCGAAAGATATCAGCTTACGCTCATGATGATAAATTGTTAATTCATTGCTTCCAAGATAGCCTAGTTGACCCGGCTTCTCGCTGGTACATGCATTTGGATGGATCACAAGTGCATAGGTGGAAGGATCTTGCTAACTCGTTCTTAAAGAAATACAAGTACAACATTGATATGGCACCAGATCGTTTAGATCTTCAAAGGATGAAAAAAAAGAGTGTTGAAACTTTTAAAGAGTATGCACTACGCTGGAGAGAGTTAGCTGCACAAGTACAACCTCCCCTGACCGATAAAGAATTAACAGCCATGTTTATAAATACTATTCGGGCTCCATACTATGATAGAATGGTTGGAAGTGCCTCGACTAATTGGGGAGAGGATTGAATTTGGAGTGGAGAATGAAAGAATTACAGATTTTGCTTCAGAATCAAGAAAGATAATGACACCAAAGAAGAAGGAAGGAGAGGTGCATGAGGTGAACTCGACTCAAATATTCGCTACATGAATGTCATCACCAGTACTTGGACAAACAAATTCCTCTTCTAATCCCAACGGTGGTGGACAGAGTCAGCCAAATAACGGTTTTGTAAAGAATAATTGGCGGCAAACTCGTTTCGACCCCATACCCATTGTTGCCACAACTACTGAAGAATCATCAAGTTGCTTTAGTGCCTCAAGAGCCTTTACAACCGCCCTACCCCAAGTGGTATGACCCCAATGCAAAATGTGAGTATCATGCTGGAGCAGTGGGGCATTCTACGAAAAATTGCTTTCCATTGAAAGCAAAGGTACAAAGTTTGGTAAGAGCTGGCTGATTGAAATTTCAGAAGACTAGGGAGGAGCCAAATGTTAATCAAAACCCTCTCCCAAACCATGAAAATCCTGTCATAAACGTCGTTGATACATTAGTAGAGCTTTGCAAGAGTGGTGTGTATAAGGTAACTACACCAATGAGGATCCTCTTCAGATTCTTCATGAAGCTGGATATATACCGCTAAGTGTTGATGATGGCAATGTAGATGGAAAAGAGAGTATTAACAAGAAGACATGTTTATTCCATCCTAGGACATGTGAGCATTCCATAGAAACTTGTTCTGAGTTTAGGTTTGAGGTGCAAAAATTGATGGACGCAAAATTTTTAATAGTGAGTTAGACGAACATATAAGAGGCTGAGATTGATGTGATTTCTGATGCTTTAGAGGCTTCTGAAAAGGCATCATCTGTACGAGAACCATTAATCATCCAATATAAAGGAAAGTCGGATAGCACAACTTGTATTCAGATGCCTAAGACAATAACTGTAGAAGTACCAGGTCCTTTTCCTTATAAGGACAATCGAGCTGTACCATGGAAATATGAATGCCAATTCATAACGGATAATGTTGCCTCTGTAACAATGGGAGGGATGACTCGTAGTGGAAGATGCTATACACCATATAGATGTCCCTTTGAAAATCGGGCCTTCCACTTTCAACATTCCATTTCAGGTAATGGATGTAAACTCATACAGTTGTCTACTCGGATGACTTTGGATTCATTCACCAGGGTCAGTTCCGTCTTCACTGCATCAAAAATTGAAGTTTAGTGTTGAAGGTGGTCAAGCTATTGTCTACGGAGAAGAGGACATGTTTGTAACAAAAACATCAGCACTTCCTTATGTTGAAGCAACAGAAGAAGCTCTGGAATGTTCTTACAGATCATTCGAAATTGCTAATGCTACTATCTTTCCAACTGAAGGTTTGGATATGGATCGTTATATGTCTAAAACATCTTTGATGATTGCAAAGACAATGATAAAAAGTGGTTTCCAAATGACCAAGGGCTTAGGAAAGAATAATCAAGGAGGTTCTGAATTGTTCTCTCTTCCTAAAGCCAAGGAGCAGTTCGGGTTGGGCTTTAAGCCAATGGCTTCTGATTGGGAGAAGGTTCGAGCAGAAAAAAGAAAAAGAAAAAAGAAGCGCACTACTTGAGGGACGCGAAATGAAGAAGGAAAGAATGCACATACCTCATCTGTTCGAGACATTTAGACTTGGAGAAAGGTTATTCAATACCAACCAAAGAAAGGGACATAACGAAGATTCTGAAACCTCAATTGTTGTCATCTCTGAGAATATTATTCCACCTCATCCATTGGTTTATTAGTGTCCACCAGATTTTTAGTTGAACAATTGGAAGATCAAGAAGACGCTAAATGTCACTAAGAGATCACAAAATTAATGACATTTTATATACCCTCTGACTATGCCTAAGGTCACAGGGTTGTTTTTTTTTCCTTTTGTAATAAGGGCATCTTTTCATGTTTTTACGAAGTTACATTTTAATACCGTATTCACTATGTACCTTTTTTTCTAAGAAATGGAAAATATTGATTCTAGTACCGTATCTATTCGTCTTGTTGTTTTTCTCTCTTCTCCTTTTGCCCTTTTACCGATACAATTTAAGATCCATAACAGGGGCATCGGGGTTGAAAGCGACATCAATGACGTTGTTAATTTTGAGGTTCCAATCTGTAATCTTGAGCAGAATATTGAAAGAGATGAATTCGATATATCTCCTGAATTACTAAGAATGATAGAGCAAGAGGAAAAGAAAACTTTGCCATATCAAGAGACTTTGAAAGTTATCAATTTGGGAACACGAGAAGAAGTGAAGGAAGTGTGAATTGGCACTTTGGCTTCAGAGCAGGATCAATCAGATTTGGCGACCCTACTTCACCAGTTCAAAGATATATTTGCATGGTCCTACCAGGATATGCCTGGTTTGGATACAGAAATCGTAACGCATCGATTGCCTCTTAAACCAGAATGCAAGCCTATAAGACAAAAGCTTCGCAAATTGAAACCTGAGATGTTGATTAAAATTAAAGAAGAGGTTAAGAAGCAGTTTGATGCTGGTTTCTTAGTAGTGGCGAAATACCTAGATTGGGTAGCAAATATAGTCCTAGTCCCAAAGAAAGATGGAAAGGTTAGAATGTGCGTGGATTACAGAGATCTTAATCGAGCAAGTCCTAAAGATAATTTTCCTCTTCCTCACATCGACGTGTTGGTAGATAATACTGCTGGATTTTCCACCTTCTCGTTTATGGATGGATTTCAAGATACAACCAAATCAAAATGGCTCCAGAAGATCAAGAAAAAACAACATTCATCACTCTGTGGGGAACGTTTTGCTATAAAGTAATGCCTTTTGGTTTAAAAAATGCAGGAGCAACTTATTAGAGAGCGATGGTTACACTATTCCATGACTTGATGCATAAAGAAATTGAAGTTTATGTTGATGATATGATTGCCAAGTCTAGACCTGAAGAAAAGCATGTGGTTACCCTTCGTAAGCTTTTTGAACTATTGCGAAAATTCCAATTAAAGTTGAATCCGGCTAAATGCATATTTGGAGTTTCTTCAGGGAAGTTATTGGGTTTCATTGTTAGCCAGAAAGGCATCAAGGTGGACCCAGACAAAATTAAGGCGATAGTAGACTTAAAGCCACCAAAAACACAAAAGGAGGTTAGAAGTTTTCTAGGAAGGTTGAATTACATTGCACGATTCATTTCCCACCTCACTCAAACTTGCGAACTAATTTTAAAACTCCTTTGCAAAAGTGAGATTTGTCATTGGAATGAAGATTGTCAAAGAGCTTTTGATAAAATCAAAGACTACTTGCAAAGTCCTCCTATCCTTGTCCCGCCAACTCCAGGACGACCATTAATCTTATACTTGACAGTGAAAGATGGGTCAATGGGATGTGTGCTAGGACAGCATGATTCTACTAGGAGGAAGGAGCGAGTTGTCTATTATTTAAGCAAGAAGTTCACGAATTATGAATCAAAGTACTCACTGTTGGAAAAGACGTGTTGCGCCTTGACATGGACAACTCAGAGATTAAGACAGTATATGTTGTACTATACTACGTGGCTCATTTCAAAGATGGATCCTATAAAGTATATTTTTGAAAAGCCATCTCTGTCTGAAAGAATAGCTAAATGGCAAGTATTGCTATCCGAGTATGACATCGTCTACGTTACAAGAAAGGGGGTAAAAGGAAGTGCAGTCGCTGATTGTCTAGTTGATTTGCCAGTTGAAGACTATGAACCAATGAAATTTGAATTCCCAGATGAGGACGTCATGACAGTATCAGAGACACCCCAGGATACAGAAACATGGACGATGTTGTTTGATGGAGCCACAAATGAAGTAGGACATGGTGTAGGAGCTATTCTAACGTCTCCTGATGGAGGATCATATCCTCTAACTGCTAAGTTGTACTTTGATTGCACGAATAACGTGGCGGAGTATGAAGCATGTAGTATGAGAGTTCAAATGGCCTATGACATGAAGATTAAGAGGTTACAAGTTTATGGGGATTCTCTCTTGGTAATACATCAACTCAATGGGGAATGGGAAACCAGAGACTCTAAATTGATTCCATATAACAAGTACATTCGAGAATTGGCTCAAACGTTTGAGTCGATTACATTCAAGCATGTCCCACGTGAAAGTAATCAAATAGCAGATGCATTTGCTACTCTATCTGCCATGTTTAATGTGGCCTACAATGAGGAAATTCAGCCTATAAGAATTTAAAGGCGTGAAGCACCGGCGTATTGTATGAATGTTGAGCAAGAGTTTGACGGAAAACCATGGTACCACGACATTAAGCATTACATTACATGTCGAGAGTATCCTTTAGGGGCATCTGGAAATAGTAGACGTACTCTTAGAAAGTTGGCTATGAACTTCTTTCTTAACGGAGAAGTGTTGTACAAGAGAAATTATGATATGACTCTTTTAAGATGTGTGGATGCATCAGAGGCTAAAGTAATTTTGGAGGAAGTTCATGAGGAAGTTTGCGGAACGCATGCAAATGGACACATGATGGCAAGACAAATTATGCGTGCCGGTTATTATTGGTTGACTATGGAGTCAGATTGCATCAAATACGCAAGAAAATGTCATAAATGTCAGATATACGCTGATAAAATTCATGCTCCAGCTTCACCCCTGCATGTATTAACAGCCCCATGGCCTTTCTCTATGTGGGGAATGGATGTAATTGGACCAATTGAACCAAAGGCGTGGAATGGTCATCGATTCATTTTGGTAGCCATAGATTATTTTACTAAATGGGTGGAAGTTACATAGTACAAGAGTGTCACCAAGCAAGTTGTTGTCAAATTCATACAGAAGGATAGTATATGTCGGTACGGCCTTCCTGAACGTATAATCACCGATAATGCCAAGAACTTAAATAATTAGTTAATGGAGGATTTATGTAATTAGTTTAAAATTAAGCACTCCAATTCTACCCCGTACCGCCCTAAGATGAATGGAGCAGTAGAGGCAGCAAATAAAAATATCAAAAGAATTATTGAAAAGATGACTATCACGTATAAAGATTGGCATGAGATGTTACCATTTGCATTACACGGTTACCGAACGTTAGTTCGCACATCAACTGAGGCAACTCCTTTCTCTTTGGTGTATGGCGTGGAAGTTGTTTTGCCTATTGAGGTCGAGGTGCCATCCCTTAGGGTAATCAAAGAAGCAGAACTAGAAGAAGCTGAATGGACACGGGCAAGGTACGAGGAATTAAACCTCATAGAAGAGAAAAGGTTGACTGCGTTGTGTAGAGGACAACTTTATCAGAAGAAAATGACTCGTGCATACGATAGGAAAGTTCGACACCGTTGTTTTCAGGAAGGGGATTTGGTCTTAAAAAGGATTCTGCCATTTCAAAAAGATCATAGAGGAAAGTGGACTCCTAATTATGAGGGACCATACATAGTAAAAAAGGCGTTCTCTGGTGCAGCTTTGATCCTCACAGGCATGGATGAGATTGATTAACCCAACCCATTAAGTGCAGATTTTGTGAAGAAATACTATGCATGAAAATAGCAACAGTTTCCTCTGATTTTTGTTTATCCGAGCTTTTACCTCTTTGCACTATTCTAAAAGGATCGTATCAATGCGTATCAAATTTGTGACAAACCTTGCAGAAACTAATGTTACTCAGGGATTCACATGAGCTATTTTGTACTTTAACCTTTTGGGAGTATACAGAAAATGATGATTTAATTAATATGCTCATGCATACATGAATAACTGACATATGCCTTTTAAGGATTTGAAAGTGTGCTTTATAGTGTTTGTGTTGTGGTGGCACTTGTTTTATCTGTGGTCTCCAACTTATTTATTATTTTGTCTTGAGGTGCTTGTTTTATCCCTGGCCCTTGACACCGTATTGCTGCGGTGACGCTTGTTTTATCCCTGGTCTCCAGCTGATTTATTCTTTTGTCATGAAGAAAACAATGACGAGAAGATTCACAGTCGTGTCCCATCACACATGAAGAGAAGGTTGTCTGTTGACATTAACACAGAAGGTCCCTTGATCATGAAGCCAAGTATTATATTCACCAATTCCACAAATGAAGGAGGTGAACAAATTTTTTATGAAAATATTTGTTAAATGTGTAAAGCTCCTTATCGCAATAGCTTAAACTACATGATGCTCCTAGTCCACAAGAGCTTAAAAAGTGAATGATAAAAAAAAAAACTCAGTTGAACTACGTATGACTTGATCCCTATGTTATAAAAAGAGTACGTAGGAAACTTAAAGTTTACTTTAAGTTCAGTCGCACAAAAAAAAAAGGTATTATGCTTCATCGTGATGATGTAATCTCAATAGAAAATGAAATTCATGAGGATTTACAACAGAAAAGAAATGGGACAAAGTCAAATTAGCGAGCTCTATCTTTTCTCCCAAGTGTTGTGGCTGAGAGCAGAGTATCTTCTTCTCTCATGTGTTGTAGTCGGAAGAATTCATCTTCATCTTCTCACAGGTGTTGCAGTTGAGATGATTCATCTTCATCTTCTTCGATGTGTTGCAGCTGAGAGGATTCATCTTCATCTTCTTCGACCTGTTGTAGCAGTTGTCGTCATCTACATCTTCAACGTGTTGCAGCAGTTGTCGTCATCTGCATCTTTGACGTGTTACAGCAGTCATCGTCGTCTGCATCTTCGACGTGTTGCAGCAGTTGTAGTCGTCTGCATCTTCGACGTGTTGCAGCAGTCGTCGTCATCTGCATCTTCGACGTGTTACAGCAGTTGTCATCATCTGCATCTTTGACTTGTTGTAGCAGCCGTCCTCATCTTCATCTTCCCACGTGTTACAGTCAAGAAGATCTTCATCATCTTCATCTTCTTCGACGTGTTGTAGTAGCCGTCATCATCTACATCTTCGACGTGTTACAGCAACTGTCATTATCTTCATCTTCTCACAGGTGTTGCACCCGAGAGGATTCATCTTCATTCTCACATATGTTGCAGCCGAGAGGATTCATCTTCATCTTCTTCGATGTGTTGCAGCTGAGAGGATATATCTTCATCTTCTTCGATGTGTTGTAGCTGAGAGGATTCATCTCCATCTTCTTCGACATGTTGCAGCAGCAGTCATCATCTGCATCTTTGACGTGTTGCAGCAGCTGTCATCATCTTCATTCTCACAGGTGTTGTAGCCGAAAGGATTCATCTTCATTCTCACATATATTGCAGCCAAGAGGATTCATCTTCATCTTCTTCGATGTGTTGCAGCAGCCGTCATCATCTGCATCTTCAACGTACAGCTATAAGCATCAGCATCTTCGACGTGCAGTCATCAGCAGCTGCATCTTTGAGGTGCAGCCATCATCATCTGCATCTCCAACGTGCGATCTTCATCTGCTTCTTTAACGTGTTGCAGTGGTCATCATCTGCATCTTCGATGTGCCATAGTCGATTGGATCTTCATCTCCATCTTCGATGTGCCATAGCCGATTGGATCTTCATCTCCATCTTCGATGTGCCGCAA
>CM046892.1:9692109-9794734 GCA_025688845.1 Cucumis hystrix | reverse complement strand
CCTTGACACCGTATTGCTGCGGTGACGCTTGTTTTATCCCTGGTCTCCAGCTGATTTATTCTTTTGTCATGAAGAAAACAATGACGAGAAGATTCACAGTCGTGTCCCATCACACATGAAGAGAAGGTTGTCTGTTGACATTAACACAGAAGGTCCCTTGATCATGAAGCCAAGTATTATATTCACCAATTCCACAAATGAAGGAGGTGAACAAATTTTTTATGAAAATATTTGTTAAATGTGTAAAGCTCCTTATCGCAATAGCTTAAACTACATGATGCTCCTAGTCCACAAGAGCTTAAAAAGTGAATGATAAAAAAAAAAACTCAGTTGAACTACGTATGACTTGATCCCTATGTTATAAAAAGAGTACGTAGGAAACTTAAAGTTTACTTTAAGTTCAGTCGCACAAAAAAAAAAGGTATTATGCTTCATCGTGATGATGTAATCTCAATAGAAAATGAAATTCATGAGGATTTACAACAGAAAAGAAATGGGACAAAGTCAAATTAGCGAGCTCTATCTTTTCTCCCAAGTGTTGTGGCTGAGAGCAGAGTATCTTCTTCTCTCATGTGTTGTAGTCGGAAGAATTCATCTTCATCTTCTCACAGGTGTTGCAGTTGAGATGATTCATCTTCATCTTCTTCGATGTGTTGCAGCTGAGAGGATTCATCTTCATCTTCTTCGACCTGTTGTAGCAGTTGTCGTCATCTACATCTTCAACGTGTTGCAGCAGTTGTCGTCATCTGCATCTTTGACGTGTTACAGCAGTCATCGTCGTCTGCATCTTCGACGTGTTGCAGCAGTTGTAGTCGTCTGCATCTTCGACGTGTTGCAGCAGTCGTCGTCATCTGCATCTTCGACGTGTTACAGCAGTTGTCATCATCTGCATCTTTGACTTGTTGTAGCAGCCGTCCTCATCTTCATCTTCCCACGTGTTACAGTCAAGAAGATCTTCATCATCTTCATCTTCTTCGACGTGTTGTAGTAGCCGTCATCATCTACATCTTCGACGTGTTACAGCAACTGTCATTATCTTCATCTTCTCACAGGTGTTGCACCCGAGAGGATTCATCTTCATTCTCACATATGTTGCAGCCGAGAGGATTCATCTTCATCTTCTTCGATGTGTTGCAGCTGAGAGGATATATCTTCATCTTCTTCGATGTGTTGTAGCTGAGAGGATTCATCTCCATCTTCTTCGACATGTTGCAGCAGCAGTCATCATCTGCATCTTTGACGTGTTGCAGCAGCTGTCATCATCTTCATTCTCACAGGTGTTGTAGCCGAAAGGATTCATCTTCATTCTCACATATATTGCAGCCAAGAGGATTCATCTTCATCTTCTTCGATGTGTTGCAGCAGCCGTCATCATCTGCATCTTCAACGTACAGCTATAAGCATCAGCATCTTCGACGTGCAGTCATCAGCAGCTGCATCTTTGAGGTGCAGCCATCATCATCTGCATCTCCAACGTGCGATCTTCATCTGCTTCTTTAACGTGTTGCAGTGGTCATCATCTGCATCTTCGATGTGCCATAGTCGATTGGATCTTCATCTCCATCTTCGATGTGCCATAGCCGATTGGATCTTCATCTCCATCTTCGATGTGCCGCAACCAAGAGAATCATCATCAGAATATTCATCTTCAATGTGTTGCAGAAGAAGCAGTGGGCGCCATGATAGAGTTGCATGGTCTATCATGTACAAACCCAAGAAGTCCCAGCAGCAGTGGCGTCTATCATGTACAAACCCAAGAAGTCGCAGCAGCAGTGGGCGTCATGATAGAGTTGGATCGTCTATCATGTACAAACCCATGAAGCCAGCAGGACGTCGAAGAGAGCAAACCAAGATGCTTGCATAGGGCCATAAAAAGAAAGAGTCAGTAAAAGTCATTTATGATAAGATAAAAAAATAGAGAATGAAAAAAAAAAAGAAAAAAAAGAATAGAAAAGAAAAAAAAAAAAAGAAAAAAAAAAATAAGTAAAACAAAAAAAAGAAAAAAAAAAGAATTGAAAACGGAAAAGAAAAACGGAAAAGTAAAAAGAAAAGAAAAAGGAAAAAAAAAAAGAGAAAAGAATCATATTAAGAAAAAAAGTGTTTTGTTTCCTTCACCATCAGACGAATTAAAACGTATAGAGAAGAAGCATTTTGGGAGAGACATTTTAGCAATATGAAAATGTGTTGTTTGATTAAAATTTGGTGCAATGCTATATTTATAGGTGCCAATGGAAATCAAATCTCAAACTTTCTCCTCCAAATTAGGATAGTCTTCTAAATGGTTGAAAATGGGTTAAGATTTTCTTTTATCATTAAACAAAATTGTTTAAGTGAGAGAAAATTTCTCTCAAACTCATGTTTTTAAGTTTCCTCTTAAGATATATATATATATATATATATATATACATATATATATATATATTTACCCTAAATCCTAAATTCAAATCAAATTAAGTAAAACAAATTCAAATTAAAAGATTGTGAAAAAAAAAAAAAAAAAGTTTAGTCTTAAATTGATAAGTTGGCAATATTCCAATTTTCTCAAATTTAAGCCACAATTCTTCCATTAAATTCATGGGTTAAAAAAAAAATGTCTTGGTCATATTCCAAATGATTTTTATTAAAATCAAAATTCACTACAAAATTGACATTGAGTTGTAATCCAAATTTCATTTTAATCAAACTTATGTCCAAATGGATAATGATTAATTTGACATATTAACTGGAGCCAAATTTAAGAACAAATCACTTGTATTTTTTGGTTTCAGCTTATCGTTTTCGAGATTCATCCACTCATACATGTGCACAAATCTCGAAAAGGGGGCATTTGTTGAGCAAGAAATTTCGACCAATTAAATTTTGCCATGTAATCACAACAAAATGGTGGTGATTATAATTTGATTGGATTTTGGGTAATCAAGTTTTCTCATATCCAACCCAATGCAAGCCCCTGATGAAAAATCGGACCAAACAAAGAGGCCCGAGCCCTCTAAGAAAATGGACCCAAGTCCAAGCTCAAGCTCAATAAGCAAATGGGTCCAAACCCAAACCTAATAGGCAAATGGGCCCAAGCCCACCTAAAGTCCATGAAATTTCTCTATAAATAGAGACCTTTGCCACTCATTTAAGGGGGGTCTTTGGTTGAAAGAAGAATTGAAGCTTACTGAAACTCTAAAGAATTGAAGATTCAAACTTCTACAAGATTTCTAAACATGCAAGTTCGTATCAACCTCGAGATCAACATCTTCTGAAAGATTGAAGACTTGGAAGATTAAACTTTCCTTGGATTCCAGAAGATCGAATTTCAAATAAACTTGCAACTACAACATCCTAAAGACCGAAGACCAAGAAGTTCTAAAGTTTTTATCTTGTATTCGAAAGAAAGCATCAAATGAGTAAATATTAGAGATTGTATTCACAATATTCATCAATATATCAAAGTTCAATTCCACGAAATACATTTGTTCGAAATCTCGTGTGAACAAACATTTCAAGTAAATTTAATTTATTAAATTCTAACCAATAAATAAATATGAAATGTATAGTTGCGGTATTAATTACAATGACTTTCAACATCTCTAAAACTTCTTTATTTTTTGTTTTATATCTTTCAACGTTTTTTGAAATTTCAAGTATTTTGAAAAGGTTCCAATCTTCTATTAGAATGTTAACCATCAAACTTGCAAATTTATCACAATGTATTAGTAACCATATAATAGTTTAAATAAAATTAAATAAACTATGGTAAATCTAAAATTTGTTTAAGACATGGTTTTTTATTAAAAAAAATCAATAATTGACATAATACAAATGCATGTCCACCATCAAAACTACAAACTTACCACGATGTATTAGTAACGATAATTTAAATAAAAATTAAATAAACTATGATAAATCTAAAATTCATCTAACACATAACTTTTTTATTAGAAAAAATTGAAGGGTGAACATACATACTACAAATGAATCAACTTAGAAGAGAAGTGGAAAATTGATTTGTTTACCAAATGCATATCACTATTTATAGGAAATGCAAATGCTACAATAGATATGTTACTTTGTTTGGGTATGCTTGATGGAATTTGAAATTATTAATAAACAATATTGATCCAAATTTAAATATTTGTAACTATTATCTTAATTTTATTTTAAGACAAAGATACTTCTAAACTCATTCATCCTCAAATTTTGAATTAACCATAATGTATAATCATGTATGGATAATAATAATGTACTACAAATTAAAAATTTTAAAGAATTCATACAACTTAAAAAGTTTCATTAGTTTATTGTGATTATTATTTAAAAGAATGTAAATAAATTATAAGAAAGATTCTTGTACACTACTTAACTCAAAACACTAAATCACAACTTAGAAAATTTCATTAGTTTATTGTGATTATTATTTAACAGAAGCTAAAGACATCATAATAAAGAATCTCTGTACACTTAACTCAAAACATTAAATCAAAGCCCTTATAGCTATATAATAATTATATATAAAATGAACTCTCAATTCTTGAGCTTGGGTTTCACAATTGACATTGTTTTAATTTTGTACTCCTTACATGTGTTCTTCGAGTCTTCCTTTAAATTTCAAAGTATTAACCTATTGCAATTGCAACACAAAAATATATACCAATATAAACAAAGTAATAGACAAAACAAAATATAGTGAGTAAAAAGGCAAAGAAAACAAATCTAAGGAGAAAAGAAAATTCAAATGTTTATAAAAAAGATTGAAGAAGGTTCTTTATATAGTTGTAGAAAATAAAAGTTACAAAACCTTTTGGAATCTCATTATTAATATATATTTATAAATTTTGAAAATTAAATTATAGAAATAAAGAGATGATTTTTCATATTCTAACCTTTTGTTCTCTTAGATAATAAGTTATGTATGAAGGTGGGAATTTGAAAAGACTATAAATGGTTAATGATAATTATATTTTTTATATTAGTTAAATAATCATAAATTAAAAAAATCAATTAAATTTGGTTGATATTGTAAATTTAGAATTTGGCAATTGGTAGAATATTCGTCCAAAAATGATTCTCCCCTTAAGCCACTTACTAGGATCACCATTCGTGGTGAAATCTGACAACGCTATCTGTCACTAGCTTCTTCAGCCAGCCTAATTTGACTTCTAAACAAGCGAGGTGGCAAGAATTTTTGGTTGAATTCGACTTCAAGTTTGAGCACAAAAGAGGAACCAACAATCAAGCTACCGACACTTTCAGCACTAAAAGCCAACATGCAGCCCTATGTGTATGCTAGCCCCAATGCATTCGAGTAAAGTTGATGCATCAATGCGTGATATCATTAGGGAGTTCATTCAGAAGGATCCCTCTGCCCAAGTTGTTATTGCTCTAGCCAAAACCGGTCAAACAAGACACTTTTGAGTTGAAGAAGACTTGTTATTGACAAGAGGAAATCGATTATATATTTTCTGAGAGCAGATGTTCTTAGGAAAAAGTTACTGCACAAATATCATGACTCACTGTGGGCAGGCCATCCTTGGTGGCAAAGGATGTATGCACTATTGAAGAAATGCTACTTATGGCCTAATATGCGAGACGATGTCATGCAATGAAGACGTGCCTCAACTGCCAACCAGATGAGATCGAGAGAGTGAAATTTTTTAGACTTCTCGAACCCTTGCATGTTTCGACGAGACCGTGGAAGAGTGTTTCCATGTATTCCCACTACCAAACTATGTTCTGTTAAGTTGACTACACAGTTATTCTTTAAACATGTTGTGGAGTTGTGAGGAGTCCCAAGGAGCATTGTGAGTAACCGAGATGTTAGATTCATTGGTACCTTCTCGACTGAGTTATTAACTTTCTTGGGATGAGCTTGAACATATCCTCAAGCTACCACCCTCGGACAGGTGGTCAGACTAACCGATTCAATTGTATGCTTGAGGAATATCTGCGCCATTTTGTGGATGCGAGAGAAAAGAATTGGGTCTAGTTATTGGATGTGGTTTAATTTTGTTTCAATGCTCAAACCAGCTCGTCAATGGGGAAGAGCCCCTTTGAAATTGTAAGTGGAAGACAACCCTTGATGCCTTATATTATTGATCATTCTTATGCAGGGAAAAATCCACAAGCTCACAACTTTACAAAAGAATGGAAGCAGACTACAAATATCGCTTGAGTTTACTTAGAGAAAGTCAAAGCGTATGAAAAAGTGGGCTGATAAGAAGAGGCATCCTCACGAGTTTCATGCAGAAGATCAAGTCCCCATCAAGTTGAAAACAACAAATTCGATTCAGAGGGCATAAAGACTAATGCCTCGTCAAAAATATGAGGTACATGTGGAAGTCCTTAAGAAAATGGTGTCGGGTTTATGTTCTAAAACTAGTAGATAGTAAATATAATTCATTGACCGTTATTAATAAAGTGTTATTATTTCAATAAGTGTTATTGATTATATTATTAGTTTTGTCTTAATAATCTAAATCCAACAAATTAACATCCTAAGTTGTTTGATGAGTCTTGAACAGTATGTAGAGACATGCATACATGAATTAATGTTCGAGATCAGCTTAAAGGGTCTATATTATAGGGATAAGGATGGGTACCTTATCCTGGTAACACTATGAATACGGCTCACTTTGTATTTGATACAAACACAATGATCCAACGTGTTCGTGTAGGTGACATGTGAGTGAGGGTATGCTATGCAACGAGTTTCCATAAGACTGGACCACGAAATAGTAACCACTAGATGTAACTGAAGGGATAAAAGCCCTATGGCAGCGAAAGAATTTAAAGAACCGTTACTCAAATTAATTTGAAAAATTTTAAATACCAATACATTGGCAAAATTTTAGAATCAAAATTCTAAATATAAAACTAAACATGCTTTCAAATTAAAAGATACAGAGAACTTACTTTCGATGATATCTCTGAATCTACAAATCACCGAATTGGGGACACCACCCGTCGGAGACCTTCCTATCCTCTGGGATGAGATTGGTTTGTGGGAACCAATTGGGATTGAGACAAAACCTTTTTTTTTTTTTTTTTTGTAGAGAGAAAAAGCCTTTGCCTTTTTCTTAATAAATTTCGATAAAGAAAACTGTTTTCTTCTAGATATTTATAACTCTCTTTCCTTCTTGGAATAGGAAAAATAGTAGGAGAGAATCATAAGATTCTATTATCAAATCTACTAATTAATTAACAATTAATCAATTAGTTAATAATTAATTAAATCATATTTAATTAATATTCCATTCAAATCTTATTTGAATAAATATCTCTCCAATATCTTATTCATTTATATTAATATAATTAATTAAATCATATTTAATTAATATTTCATTCAAATCTTATTTGAATGAATATCTCTGCAATATTATTTTATAAATTTAATTAAATCCAATTTAATTAAATAAAACTAAATTATTAATTAATTCTCCAATTAATTAATAGTTAAGTTAAATATCTTATATGTAACTTAAATTAAATTTGAATCATATTCAAATATAAGCTTCTCTCATAATCAATAATTTTAATATGAATCTAATTCACATTAAATTAATATTTTATCTCATTCAAATATTTTATCTCTCATAAATTAATTTTGAATAATATCCAAAATTAAATTTATATAATAAAGTTTCACAAACTTTATATTATAATGTATCACTATACATTAAACTAATTCCCAAAGTAAATTTGAACATTTCAAATTACAACCAATATAAGTAAATCTCATTGCCCTTTACGAGCTAGGAAGGGGACCTAATGGACCTACAAATCAGAAGTTACAACGATCTGAGATTAATTGGCTAAACTCATTAACCACATTAATCAATATTCGTTAACTATGTGTACACTCCACTAAAGACTCACAGCTGAACTCTTCTCACTGTAGATATATTTTTGTGTCCATGGATATAGACCAATAACAGTTAGTTAGTCCTTCACGAGTGTTCGTAACACCAGCTGGGTCAATTTACCGTTTTACCCCTGGGTTACTTCTAATCCTTAAATACCAGTGCTTCTCCAATGAACAACCTGTTTATGGTCCTACCAATAAACAGAAACCCCTCTCGTGCCATAGAGAGGGTAGGGCCTTTTATTCAAGACCTGGAGACACCATTTAAGGGAACACTCATCTACTTACCCTAAATTAGGGAAGGAGTGAATTCCATCTTGTGTAATTATGTTCCCAGCTCCCCACTCGGTCTTGTCTCCAAAATGATAAGCTTATTGAGTCGGCGATCTGGCCATTCTCACCCGTACAAATCAAAGGACAATCCCTCGCGAACAGGAGTTCATAACACACTCAGGATTAAGATTAAGTTTCCTAGGTCATCCTAGTGAAATAGAAACCTAACTAGTTAACGGAGTTACATCTAGTGGTTACTATTTCGCGGTCTGGTCTTATGCAAACTCATTGCATAGGATATCTTCACTCGCAAGTCAACTACGCGAACGCGTTGGATCATTGCATTTGTATCAAATACAAAGTGAGCCGTATCAATAGTGTTACCAGGATAAGGTACCCAACCTTATCCCTATACTATAGACCCTTTAAGCTGATCTTGAACATTGATCCCTGTATGTCTCTACATACTGTTCAAGACTCATTAAACAGCTTAGGATGTTAGTTTATTGGATTTGGGTGATTTGGGTTATTAAGACAAAACTAATAATTTAATCAATAACAATTATTACAATAATAACATTTTATTAATAACGGTCAATCGATTATATTTACAATCTACGAGTTTTAGGACATAAATTCCAATAGTAACTTCGTTAAATAGTTAGCTTTATATTTCATTAGGATTACCAGGGTAACTTAGTCTTAATCCTGAGTATATTATGAACTCCTACTCGCGAGGAATTCTCCTTTGATTTGTACGGATGAGAGTGGTCAAATTGTCAACTCAATATGTTTATCATTTTGGGGACAAGATCGATTGGTGAGCTGAGAACATAATCACACAAGATGGAATTCACTCATTTCCAACTTTAGGGTAAGTAGATGAGTGTTCCCTTAAATGGTGTTCCGGGACTTGAACAAAAGGCTCTACCCTCTCTATAGCACGAGCAGGGTTTGTGTTTAGTGGTTGGACCATAAACAGGTTGTTTATTAGAGGAAAACTAGTATTTAAGGACTAGAATTAACCCTGGGATAAAACAATAATTTAACCCAGTTGGTGTTACGAACACTTGTGAAGGACTAACTTACTGTTATTAGAGGAACACTAGTATTTAAAGACTAGAAGTAACCCTGGGGTAAAACGATAATTTAACCCAGTTGGTGTTACGAACACTTGTGAAAGACTAACTTACTATTATTGGTCTATATTTGTGGTCACATAAATATATCTACAGTGATAAGAGTTTAGTTGTGAGTCTTTAGTGGAGTGTACACATAGTTAACGAATATTGATTGATATAGTTAATGAGTTTAGCCAATTAATCTCATATCATTGTAGTTTCTTATACGTAGGTCCATTAGGTCCCCTTCCTAGCTCGTAAAGGGTAATGAGATTTATTTGTATTGATTTAATTTGAAATGTTCAAATTTACTTTGGAAATTAATATAATGTTTGGTGATACATTATAATATAAAGTTTATATTTTAATTGAACTTTATTATATAAATTTAATTTTGGATATGACTCAAAATTAACTTATGAGAGATAAAATAATTGAATGAATTCAAATATTAATTTAATGTGAATTAGGTTCATATTAAAACTATAGGTTAAAATTTAATATGTATGTGATACACATTATAACTATAGGTTATGAGAGAAATTTATATTTGAATATGATTTAAGTTTGGATTAAATTAAATATAAGATATTTAATTTAACAATTAATTAATTAGAGAGTTAATTAATAGTATAGCTTAATTAAATTAATTAAATTAAAACTATAGGTTATGTGAGAGATATTCATTTAAATATGATTTAAATGAAATATTAATTAAATATGATTTAAATGAAATATTAATTAAATATGATTTAAATGAAATATTAATTAGATATGATTTAATCAATTAATTATTTGTTTGTTTAATTTAATTTGACCACGTTCCCGTTTTTCTCTCCAACTTCCCATTTCTTCAGGGAGTTATACATATGGCAGGATTAAGATTTTCATTGATCTACCTTTGTTTTGTGTATTCTCTCTTAGAAGAATTCTCTCTAAAAAATTCCTCATTCCAATTTTGGTTCCCACCAACCAAAATCCCGCTTAGAGAATAGGAGGTTTTCAAGTCGTAGTGCCATCAAATTTGGTGATTGTCAGATCCAGAGTCATCTAGGAAAGTATGTTTCTCTTTTCTGTATTTATGCTCTGTATTTTTTTTATAAAGCATGCTTAGCCATGGAATTTAATTATTTTTTCAATGTATTTGGTATTTTTAAGATCTCATTTAAATTGAGTTTAAGGTCTCTATAATTTTTTCGCTACTAGGACTTTTATCCCTTCATATAGGAAATGCATCGTATAGGGTGGCATTGCCCGCATGGATGAAAATTCATCCAGTAGCTCATGTAAGCAACTTAAAACCGTACCATCAAGACCTCGACGACAAGCAGTACAATAACGGTGTACGACCATCTGTCGACCGGAAGCAGAAAGAAGATAAACAAGTCGATAGAGTAAGGAAAGGTAGAAGGTCCACAAGGAGAATCCATAAATTCTTGGTCAAGTGGAAGAACCTCCCCATGGAAGAAACAAGTTGGGAACGTGTCGAAGACCTTAAAGCGTGAAAGTAGAAGATTGAATAATTCCAGCTTCGCCAGTCGACATGGATGTCAACTATTTAAGTAAGGGAGAATGTCACGAGCATGCTTATCCAAGGCGTTGTTTGCCTATGATCGCATGCTCGAATATCCTCAAACCACCTTATCTTTATGTTTTGTACTTTAGTTTAGAGTCATTTGCTTTCCTTTTGTTGTCGTCGACCTAGGGTGTGACGTTTCAGCACTTTGATCATATGCAAGCCTGTCAAAGCTAAAAAAGTTTAAAATGTACTATAGATGAGACATACTAGTTGAATCCCCGACCAAGTTTTGTTGTACTCTTTGCAATCTAAATTTTTTTTGCAATTGACAGTCTTCAATGTTTTCTTTAACGATATTTTCAATGTAGACTACATGAAGGGAGAGTACAGAGCTCTCTCACGTTTTATAAAACCAATTTCTCTCAAAACGTGAAGGGAGACTACATTGTACAGCAAATTTGTCTGTGAGTTTCGGATTTCATACCTCTGACTTGTTCACTAAGCTAGAACAAGTGCCACACAATCACCTGTCCCGTGCTTGAAAAGTTGTGATTGTGACAAATGACTTTTAATATAGTAAGGATATTTTTTGATGTGGCTTCTTCTAATTTCCAACAACCTTCCTCTCTCTCTTTTTCTTATCGACTTTGAAACAACGTTTCCCCCCAAGTCTCTTCTTTCTTTTTTTAAAAATTATTTTTTAGTTAAAGTATTATTTTATTGGTAGGTCTCTATAGAAAGAATATAAAGTAGGTGCAGTCCCATGCATTAAACCCATGACTCCTTATTAGCTCTTGGGTTTTTTTTTTTTTTTTTTTATGTTCCCAACTACTAGTATGGGTGTAAATGGGTTAGTTGGGATGGGGTGATCTCTTAATTTTTACCAACTTCAATTTTTGGGTTGGTCAAATACATTGACAACCCAGATAAAAAAGTATGGATGCTAATTGAAATCAAAGATTCCACAAAAGAAAATTATTCAGGGATCAGTGAATTAATGAAGTTAACTAATTAATTTTGGAAATCCATATCAGAATACAGTACTAATAACCATATATACTCATATATATATCGTGATGCTTCTATCAACATACCTCTCTGGATTCTTCAAGAAAGGGTACTTCTTCAGCATACTTGAACGTCGTTTATGGGCACTTTACGACATTCAAGATCCATATTCCAATGGTCCCGTTTTAGTTGAATAAGCTTCTCCATTGAGTAGCTTGAAGACAAAAGATGAAAAGGGAAATTTAGATCAAATCATTCACCTTAAGCTCTTGGGCAGAAAGTCGAGACTTTTAGAAGAAGTGGCCATTCCGAACTTTGAGCACTACCAGGTTCTTCACTCTTTCAAAAGCTTTTGAATCAATGTCCAGCTCCATAGGTTGAGGATTTGTGGCTTGCTTCCTACAAATTATAAAAAAAAATAAAAAAAACAAAGTCATTCAAAAATAATAAAAGTTGTTCTTATAATTAATATACATATTCAAAGTTTGTGTGCAGATAATTGTTACCTTGTTGCCATTTAGGACACCCATACCATCCTCTTCAACAAACAATCTTTTTTCTTTATGAGATTTGAAAGTATTTGAAAGAGCAATTGTCAGATCCATTTGTTGTATTAAGTCATGCATTTCAACCTTATTCGATTTTTCTTTAATAGTATGAAGTGATAGATTCACGAGTTTTGACGTAATTCTCTTTTCCAAACATAAACAACAACATTCCTCCAACATCGTATTCCTCCAACATCGTTTTAACCATGGCGTTACATCCTCTCTTGTCGTATAAAGAAACAAGAAATATCTTTTACATCGTCTTCAAGTCCATCATAACTTATTTGAAGAAGAACTTGAATATCTTTGCCAAGGTAGGAGTTTTTGTATTCATCCAATATATACGTTGAAACTTGGGTATATCAGTAGCATAAAGGAAGGACCCTACACTTTAAGAGCTAGGGGAAGACCTTTACAAAATGATGTACAAGATATCTATTTAAAGGTCTAAATAATCACTTGATGAAAGACTAATTATTTTAAAAGCATGCCAACTAAAAAGCTCAAGAGTTTCAACATAATCTAAACCATGCACGAACACTTTTTGCAATATATCAAACCCATGAATAGCAAGTAAATGTTTGTTTCTTATTGTCACCGATGACCATACTTCCAAGTCTAAACCAGTCATGTCCTCCTGCCAATGCCTTCATCAAAAACCAAAAGAATCCTTCGAGCATAGTCCATGCCTTAGGATGTTAATTCCTCTATGAAGATTGCTAACTTTGTTGAAATCATCCATTAAAATCTCACAAATAATTAGCTTCTTCTGTAGTTGAACAACGCCCCATATTGATTTGAAGCTTCTCTAATATTTGCCCAAAAGCAGAAACCTTCGAAGTCATTAGCAATTTTATTGTATAAAGCTTTTTTGCTAAAGTTAGTCCTTACACAGTTTATTGCTGATTTTTCAAAAACAAAAAACAATATTATCTATTAACATTTTAGATTTTACTATAAATTTTGGGAAAATTTTCATATATTATATTTTCTTGCATTAAAATTATTAATATAACTTTCAGGGATTAAATTTAATATTATTGAAAATGAATTATTAAAATTAAGCATTTTAAATTATATATATTAAAATTCAACAAACTTCCACTAAGTATTTTCTCAGTAAAAAAAAATTGCAAAGAAAAGAAAGATCACGACAAGGATGACTTGGAAACGACCATTTTTAAAATTCAAAAAGAAAAAAAGGAGAATGGTTCTGATTCATTAAAATAATTATTATTTAACTATATATTTCTCAACTATATAGATAGTTTTCTCTATCAATAATAGACACACGGATAGAATGTAAAAAGTGTTATGAAACACCATATTTTTTTATCTTACAATAATTCCTAAAATTATATATAAGATATAAAATCAAAACAAGAAAAGAAACTTAAATTAAATCCAAAACCAAACAATATTATCTATCAGAAGGGAGTGGGGAGACATAACATAACAAACAGGAGAATAATTCCATATTGATCCAAAAAATCTAAGACTTACTTAAAATTGATATTTGTTTATTAGTTTTTGAAAATTAAGCATACAAAAACATACTCCTTTCACTCATAAATTTCTACAATTTGTTGTCTACTTTTATTTCAATTATTTTAAAAAACTAGGCGAAGGTTTGAAAATTGAAGTTAGAAAAGTAGTTTTTAAAATCTTTTTTCTTAGCATTCGATTATTTGCTCAAGTGTTTCTATATCATAGTTTAAAACCATAATTGGAAAAAAAATAAATAGGAGAAAACAAATATAAATTAAAAACAAAAGGCTCAAAACGAAATTCTTATGGCACGGAACTCAAATATCAGTTCCTCTTCTCTCCTTGAATAACATGCTGTCTTCCGATAACGTATATATTTATAAAAAATAAAAACTAGAAGTCCAAAAAAGTAATTAGAGTCTCTCTCTAGGTTTGCATATTCTAACTTCAACTTTGGCCAATTCTTCTCCAAATTATTCCTCCATGATCACGTGAATGAATACCACACATTTTTATACGTACTTTACACTTTCGAGTTACCTCAAATAACACTGTAATTATATCCACAATACTTCTTTATTCGATGACTTGTCCGTAATATCATCACCATATGGGTTGAAAAGTATACAAGGATCAAGTACTACCATCCATATATACTCACCTGGTGATCTTTCTTCATAAATTATACTCACAAACTCACAAAAGATACTTGACACTTGACTCCGTACTTCAATATCGTTGATAAACACTTTATATTTAAGCTTATCAAACGGCTCGTAATCAATAGTACCTATTTGAAATTTGAAACAAGGAGCAATAAAAACCTTTCTTTTTCTAACTTGGATAACCAACTGGAAAAAGAAACGCTATTATTGAATTGTTCATACTCTTGTACTTGCACCAATTTGGAATATCACAATTCGATAATATGAGTTCTTTGATTCCTCCATCTTTATTATATTCATGCACGATGAGAGTAAATAACTAAAAGTTATATTCATTAACAAAGCACGTAAACTTAATTAATTCTTATATATGATACGCACCACATTATATATCATCACAAGATACGAAATCATGTATGTTGTCAGAAAATCTGGCCAATGATTAGCAATATAATTTTGTTGAACAAAGCTTTGGCCAAGGTTGTATTATCAATGCCATACATTCCTTTCTAAAAAATTTATCTTCTAGTTAAAATATTAATTTACCGGTGGATCTATGTGGGAAGCATAAGATGGTAGGTGGTCGCCATATATTGAACTTATGATTCCTTAATTATTAGCTTTTCAGGTCTTTTTTATGTTCTCAACTACTACTAGACAACTTATGATGGTTATCAAATTTAGTTTATTGCTGATTTTTCTAATTAAAAAGACATTATTATCTATTAACACTTTAGATTTTACTATAAATTTTGGGAAACTATTCATATATTATATTTTCTTTCATTAAAATTATTAATATTATTTAATCAGTTTCTATATTTTAAAAAAATTAACTTCCAGAGGTTAAATTTAATACTATTGGAAATAAATTATTAAAGTTAACCATTTTAAATTACATTTATTAAAATTCAACAAAACTTCAAAGCATTTTCTTAGTCAAAAATAATATTTTAATAAAAATTAAGTTATTTTCAGTAAAAAGAAAATTTAATTATTAAAATGGAAAATAAATAAAGGTTTGAAATTGTCAACAATACCCTCATTTGAATTAAAATGAACTTTGAGAGAATCGTTCAAAAATAACTAAACTAAATACCATAATTATTAGCGCACCCGTGCGCTAATAATTATGGTATTTAGTTTAGTTAAAAATCAAATATATTGTATCTAAACATTCTAGAAACAAAAATTAAATAACATCCAATATGGTTCAACGCTTCTGGCTGCCTATAGAATACATGTATGCGAGGGAAGCAGAGACTAGACAATAGGAGTCAATAGAAACTTATAGATATCCACAACGATGGACTTCCTCCATAGTCAGACAAAGCATAGTTAACTGTACAAGTGAAGTTGTTGGCAAGTGGTTATTGACAACAAACCAGTTGTGTAGGGATTTTTATCGTCTTCACTTCATGTAACCAGTTTGCTCATAGGATCTTGAAATCCAAATTTAAACACCATCAATGTCAGAACGTCATTATTAAAAATGGTGTTCAAATTACGTAGAAACAAAAGCATAAAACATGAGTGCAAGTGAGGATGATCGTAATAAAAGTTAGCCAATCAAGATGATGAAATTCAAGAAAGGGTTTCCAAAACAACGATAAAAAACATGAAATTGAGAAGGAGAAAAATAGATTTTGAGATTGAGAAGGAGAAAAATAGATTTTGGGGGCACTAAGTGAAGAAGATGAGATTTAGTAGTAGTGGTCGTGGTATTTGTTGTAGTCATAGTTGGTAGTTGTAGTCGTAGTACCAATTGTAGTCGTAATAGTGGTTATAGCCAGTGGCGGATCCAGAAATTTAATGTAGAGAAACTATTTCGCAAACCCAAAACCTTATGATTTTATAGTGGCGGATCCAAAAATTTTATATGGAGGGACATTAGGCACTATATAATAAACACACTAAAAAATGTTTAAAAAAATATCTCGACGTTTCACTGATGCTAACATTCACTATATTTGTAGCAATAAAGAAATATCGACAATTTTCACATGATTTTTTGTAATGTAAATATGTAGATTTAAAATTTGCATAGGAAATAAGGTAGGATTTTATGTTTTTTTCTTCATTTTAAGAAATCATTTGGGAAAGAAAATAATTAATGTTTGGAATAAAAACTATTTTGTAAAAATAATTGTCATAAGCAGAAATCGAACTCAAAACTTATGGTTTTGCAAAAAGGAGGACACAGCCACTACACCAAAACTAAAATTTAGCAAAAAAAAGCATTTTTTAATATATAATGTAATCTGACACTTCAAAATTAATATTAAAATACAAAAGTCGAGAATGTAAGGAGGAGCCCCCTAGCCTCTTAATAAATCCACCCCTGGGCACAGCTTCTACACCAGAATTTAGTAAAAACAAAGCATTACTTAACATATATTATAATCTAATACTTCAAAATTAATTTTAAAATACAAAAACCGAGAATGTAAGAGGGATACGTGTGGGGATACGTGTTTTCCTAGCCCCTTAATAAATCTACCCTGGGTCGTAGTAGTCGTAGTCGCAATAGCAACAGCAAGCATAACAACAGCGGTAGCAAGAGCAGCAACAAGTAATGATAATAATATTATAGTAATAATAATAATAACAAGAAAGAATAGTAATATTAGTAGTAGTAATCATATTATTATAATAACAACAATAACAACAAGAATAATATATATATATATATAGAAAAAAAGGAAGATTTTGTTTATTATAATGAATTCAAGAAGTAGTTTGATAAAATCTAATTTGATAATAAAAATATAAAATTCAATAGAGAAAAATCAGGAAAAGAGTTTGTTCATTTACAATTACGTTATATTCCTAATTTTATTTTCATTTAAATTTGAACAATTATAATGTCTATTATGATTCCATCAATCACAAAAACTACAAACCTATAAAGAGAAAAACGAAAAGAAGTCTAACTCATTGTAATGATAATAATACTTATTTGTTTGTCAAAAAGACAAATTAATGATACAATAATATAATAAGATGATAATGAATAAAATGTGATTAAAAATACAAAAAAAAAAATGAAGATAAAATTCAAATGAAATATACTTTTTGCAGATGATAATATGTATAAAGTAAAAAATAAAATCTTTAACAGGAAGCAAATATATTAATATGAATTTAAAATAATAAATAATTAATAAGATAATGTAAAATCTAAAAATATAATATAAATTA
Organism: Cucumis hystrix; assembly: GCA_025688845.1. Lineage (NCBI taxonomy): Eukaryota > Viridiplantae > Streptophyta > Magnoliopsida > Cucurbitales > Cucurbitaceae > Cucumis > Cucumis hystrix. The sequence goes on along the minus strand of CM046892.1, from coordinate 9,777,062 downwards.
AAATCAAAATAGTTAATTTTTAGCAAGAAATTTTTATAGACAAATTATATATCATTCATTCTAAATATTTCTCACAAAAATCGTTATATCGAATCGAATAAGATATAAAATACCAATTTAAAATTTAAAATTGGACAAAAAAATCCACTCCTTTATTTTTTGAATTCATTAAATCTAAATCTCATACTCGACTATTTCCATTTATATTGTATTTCTATTCAGAATTGATACAAGATATAACAATTACACTATATTAAAAAATGATATGACTATAACATTGGAAAATTTTACCTTAATACAATCAAAAGTAGAAAACTTGAACTAGTGGATAAATACTCTGGGTAGAATATAACTTTTTTTTAAATTGTTATCCAAAATAATAAAAATCGCAATCATAATAAAAATATATATATATAATTTTTATGAAAAATAATAAAAATTGAGAAGAATGAGTTAATTTTACTACTTGTTTAAACTTTAGTTAATCAATAGATCATTACTAACTCATTGAAAACAATAGAACAAGATTAAATCCTTCATTTAAAAACAATAGAACACGATTAAATTGTTGATTTTATGGAATTAATCTCTATTTTATTAATCATTTAGTAGAGGTACAAGCCTATATATAACCATAGAAAAATACACTTAAGGAAATAATATCAAATAATATATTCGGGATAATATCATTAAGAATAATCTAATTACATTAATACCCTCCCTCAAACTAAGGTTGAAATCACAAACTTGAGTTTGCTAAGAACTAAGAAAAGAACCAATAGATCTAGAATAGAATAAAAAACCCGAAGAACAAACACACAAAGAACTTCTACGCTAAAACAAACCTACGAACAGCGAAACTTCTGGGATAGAAACAAAGATCCTCGTAAAACCTAGGAAGAACGAAACAAGAACTCCGGGGGCAAAATGAAATAGCAAAACTGAAGCAAAGTAGAATCAAAGCAGGACGAAAACGGGGTCTGAATTGGACAAGAGTGTTTCATTGGATTAGAATGGAACCGAACGAACTAAACTAAAGCAAGTCAGAATCATACTGGACGGGAAATCTGGGGTGACTAAACGAAGCGGAGAGGCTTTGCGGATTTGAACAAAAACTGAATCAGGGTGTCGTTGGATCTGGGCTTCGATCTAAACTTCGAAGGCAGACACGAAGGATGGGTCTGAACGAAATCAGACAGATTTGGAACAGATTGGAGGCGAACGCGAGGATCTGAGGACATGGTGTTTCATTGGTTTTGTCGGGACAGCGTACGGAGATGGAGCAACGGCAACGAAACGCAGCGGCGAGCAGAGCTTCTTGGACGACGGACAAAATCGAAACTCTTCGACTGGGCTTTCGGCTTCAGCTGACAGAGGTTCAATCGACTGCTTGGTTGACGGAAAAACAAGAGGTCGGACGGAGAACTATGGAGGAGATGGTCCGGAAGCAAGGGCGGCGAACGCTAGTGAAAACGAATGGGGTTTCTGGGGTTTGGATGGTGGCAGATTTGAGCGACAATGAGTGGCAAAGGGAAGGTGCGACGACAGCGGAGGATTTGCGGATTTGCAGATCTAAGGGGTGGCTTCGGCTAATGGGAGATGATTCCGCCTCCGTTGATGAATGATCAACAGAGGCAGAGATCGAACAGAATGTGGAGGCTAAAATTCAATGAGGTGAAAACGAAAACCTTAGAGCTCTAATACATGTTGATTTTATAAAATAGCCTATATATAACCATAGAGAAATACACTTAAGTAAATCATTCATTTAAAAACAACACACTTGAAACATTTGTTATAGATATTATTTTTAGAACATAATTGGGCATTTATAATGTAACCATCAACTACTTTTAAAATATTAGAATCCAAATTTTTAGGGAATGGGAGGAATCTTTATCTTAAAGTATTTCCTCCCTTTTTTAACCAATACAAAAACAAATAATATATTTTCTTTAATAAAAATGTAATCTGTTTTTTATAATTTGAAGCAAACATTGAGGAAAACACAAAAGATGAAGATAATTAGAAGAGAAATATGGGGAGAAAAATGAGGAGAATCTTTGGTTTGAATGGAGAAAAATCTGAAAATGGTTGTTTAAAATTTGATAACCCACAATTACAAATACACTATATATCTGATGAAATTGGAGTAATATTTATAGCAAATCTTCAAGTTGGTTAATACCTATTTTCCTTCAAATCAAATCAAATTAAGTTTCCACTAATAAAAAAATATTTTGATATTATCAAAAAAATTAAAATCAAACACATATTTTGATAATTTAAACAAATCAAAATGTATCAAATTTCTTGAATTAAATTAAATCAAATCAAATATAAAATATGATATATTTGACAACATATAACAAAATTTCATTTTCTATCCATTGATATGCTTGACATTGATAAACAGTAACAAAAGTTTATCGATGTGATAGAATTCAAAATTTTACAATATTTTATGAATGTCCAATTATAACCAATTCAAATTTTAAAATAGGAGAAAATTATGACATTCCTCTCAAATTCGTTAGATTGCAAATACATATGAGACGCTTCCTATTAGAATATATATCTAATGACAATTCATGCATAATCTCGTTTCAGACAATTTCATGTACATTGTATTCAAATAAAATACAAAGTAAATCGAAAAGTCATATTCATATATGTGTCATGTGTTGCGCACATCTTTTTTGACATAAAACTTATTAAATTCATATTTTGCAAAAAAAAAAAAAAAAAAAAAATCAATCAGCTCTTAAGAAAATATGAGAAAAGGGGGTTTTAAATAAGATCCAAATGAAATTGGGCTCAAATATGTTTGAAGATGACTAACATTAGGCCCAAAAAATCTATTAGGAAGCCCAACTCTTAGACCAAATAATAATGAACCACACTTAGAGGTAAGAGACTATTCAAACGCATTTTCAATCCCTCAAATCAAACATCAAACAAACAAAAATTAGATTTGAAAGAAAAATGTTATGTGATTCATCTCAAGGTATATTACATACTTCACTATATAATCAAATTATATATGTGGATCACTCAAATCATGACATCTGGTGTTACCCAAATATTTTCTTTTAAATTAAAAATGTTTTTTTTTTTTTTATTTAAACGCAACTAAAAAATTCCAAACATAACTTTTATCTTAATCTTTTTCTTTTTAATTATTATTATTAGGAGCATTGTTAAATATAGCAAAATTTTAGATTTATCATTTATAGTTAATAGACTTAGTAATATTAATACAAGTTTATCTCTAATAGATACGTGATAAAATATTAGATTTTGCTATATTTTCTAAATATTTTCAATACTTCTATCTTTTACCATCATTTTTTTTGTTATTAATTATTCTAGTTGTTGGTGTTATTATTATATTTGAATTCAATTTACCAATATAAATCTCATTCTCCCTTTTCTTTTAATATATCTAAAGATTATTTTAGTGTTTACATTCACATGTCTACACTTTTGCGATTCTATTTCTTGTGAATTTCAAATTTCAACATTTCAATTGAGATTTTGTATTAAGGTTTATATATAATTTTGAGTTGAGTATATAGTATTTAATTCAGAACCAAAAAGAAATTTTTGTGTGGTTGTTTAGTCCGATCTTAAAAAAGAAAAAATAATTTATTTTGAACTCGTAAAAAAATATCAAAATAGATCTAAATTTATTGTAGTTTGAGTTTTGAACGAAAATTGATCTCTCTTTTCACCATACAGAAAATTATTCGTGTACTAAGATATATTAATTTATATAAAAAAAGTTGCATGCTTATTTATTTGTGTTTAATTTTGACTCATTGTGCTATAATATTATTAATTTGATTCAATTTGGTTTCAAAGTTGGTTTATCCATATTGTTATGTTTAATTTTTTAAAAAAAAAGAAAATTATTTTCCAAGGAATTCTAATATTCCTTACATCATCTCAATATGGTAGCCAAGAAGAATCCATGCAATTTAAAATAGCAAACTGCCAATAAGATTTTTCTTTTTTTGTATTTAAATTATGTTTGTCCCTTTGCATAGGGATTTCTTTTATTTTTTGGTCGCATACCAAACCATATTTGATTCTTGCTTCTTTTCCTATATACTCATACTCATAGTTCTTTCAAATATTTTTAGTCATGATAAGAATGTCTTGAAATACGACAAAATTGTTTGTATCTAAAGTTTATTATTTTAATTAATAGACAAAATTTTAATAAAAACTTATAGATAAATGTATCACTTTCATTTTGCAATAGGTTAAGTTATACTCAATATCGCCAACATGAGCTTAGCTCAACTGGCACTTATATATACCTGTGGACAAGGGGTCTCAAGTTCAAATTCCCACCTCTGCATTTACTACAATACCTTTTCAAAAAAAAAATTATACTCAATATCATATATTGATATCTTTAATTATTAATTTGTTCTATCCATTTGATTGTTTACGTTCTTTCTTATATAATTTGTTTTCGGGTCAAAATGACATACTGTAGGTAGTTAAAAGTTCAAATCTATTGTAAAATTGAGTTATTGTAAAATAAAGAACAATGGAACAATAATAATAAGAGAATGAAGTAGAAAATGTAAAGGAAAGAATAACCATTGTTAAACTTAAATGTGGTGTGTCTTACAAAGGCATGAATGTTACAACATGAAATTGAATAAGAGTTATATAAAAATTGGTAATCTACGTAGGTTATGGATATTAACATTTATTATATATAATTATATTTACAATACTCCCATTTAGATATTCATATTATATAAAATAAATGTTTCGTTAAAACCTTGTTAGATAAAAACTTAATGAAAAAAAATCATACTGTATGAAAAAGAGTACATCATTTTATATACTTTAATGATTGTCTTATTAAAAACCTTGCTAGAAAAACACAAAATGGAAAAAACTATTAGCTAGTTTTTACTCCCCCTCATGATTAAATCACTTGAGAGTTCTCCTAGTTGTTGCATTTCAATTTTGTGCTTTACCTTTTCAAATGTTGATATGGGTAATTCCTTTGCAAATAAGTCCGTCAGGTTGTATTTAAAGAATTTTGTTGAATATTGATGTCGTCATTTGATGTTTTATCTTCATATAAGAACACTTTTAGTTAGTTTGTACATCATTAATATTTCCATATGATTTAAAGTAGTTGCTTTGATTTACTTCATAAGTTGTCATAATATTAAAAAAAATTCTATATATACTAACACTACAAAAAAAAAAAAAAAAAAAAACGAATCATATCCCAACACATAAAATAGGCTTCGGGCAAAACAATGTCAGAAGATAGGTAATTAACTTCCAATAATTTATGTACAACGTCAAGAGTTCTCTCACAACTTCGGATGGTGTACACCAACAACGGACATTAGACTTGAGGCTTTAAAAACTTTCATAACTCCCGATGGTACTATGCATGGGGTCGGGAGTTGTGAGAGAACTTTTAATGAATATGATTATAATCGTCGGTATTAGTTCGTGATCTCCCGATACCTTTATATATATATATTGGGAAAGTTCTGTTATTTTAGTTTCTTTTCATTTTTTACGTTCCTTTATATATGTATTTTACATATTCATTTTATTTTCAACGGATGTTTTAAGTTAATTTAGTAATATAATATTTCGATCTTAAAAAAATTTAACGCAAACTATTTACACTCCATAAAACAAAATAACTAAAGAACAAAATTCATTACATTTAATTTTTCTATAAGATGTAAATATTTGGTCGAATGTTCTACTTTGACAATTTCACTTTAGAAAGATTACTATACTACAATTTATTTCATTTTTCAAGAAACTTGAATCAAGTAAAATGTTAATTATTATTAAATTACAAATTTAGTTTCTAAACGTTATTTTTTATTTTCCTGTCTTTTATTTGTAGTCTTTTCAATTGATTTTTTTAATTCACTATGTTTTCCTATTCACTGTATCATCGTATTTTAAAATAATGAGAATACTTCTGTTTCAATTTTATTTTTGTAATATTTTATAAAAGACGAAGAACTCTAGAAAAAATGAACTTTCCTTTTTGAAAGGACGAGATCTATCGATCAATAAGTTTCAAAGATGCTATATTTATACTCTTATAATAAATTTTTTAAAAAATATTTCTCATGGTAAGGGATGGTTTTTTTTTTTTTTTTTTTTTTTTTTTTTTTTTTTTTTTTAAGATTTATCTAGAAAGATTTTTTTTATTTTAAAAATGAATAATTCAAATATATTGTAAAGTGCAACATTTGAAAGTCAAAAGCAGAAAGTTGAAAATGGATCCATGATTGGAGATACCAAAACTATAGTCTTAACAAATTATAAATTAGAGAATGAAATGTTAGGATAAGATTGATTAAATTAAAATACTAAAAAAGAAGTTTATAAAAATGATAATAATATAATGAGGGATTGAAAGTCATGAGTCTTAATTTGTTAGGGGCATTAGTGTCATCTCCTTTGACCTTAGAAGAGAAAGTGTTCTAGAAACTCTTTTCTTCTTCCACTAAAAAAAGGATGGCAAAAGAAAATTTTGTGGTTCACTTTAAATCCTCATATAAAAATGGAATTTAAGTGTTAGAATAGGAAATAAATAAGTTTTAATATAACATTTTGGTCCTTTTAATTTTTGTATTTTTGTTCATATATATTTTAACTTCATTCATTTTTGTCTCTTCCAATTTATACTTCATTCATTTTGTTTTATTTATCCGAACCAAAATAATACATTAACTAAAATTATAAAATCTAATAAATAAATAAATAAATATATATATATATATATATAAACATATGTGCATATACACAATATATATAGATATAAATTTACATATATATACATAATACATATATACACATTTAGGATGAGATTTGAATTTAGCCACTCCCTACTTATATTAAAATAATATTAAAATAGATTTATTTGATTTTAAAAAATCTAAAATATAAGACTCTTATATTGTCCCAAAATGAAGATATCTCTCTCTCTCTTGAATTATCACATGTACAAAACATTGTATATGAATTTAAATATTATTTCAATTTTGATTGAATATCTTAAAGAGTTGCTTTTAAATATAACAAAATAAACTAAAGTATTTATAAATATATTAGAATATCATTTATAGATGTTGTTGATAAACATGAATAAATATCAATGTCGTCTATCGTTATTTATCACTTATAGACAATGAAATTTTATTATTTTTGTTAATATGTTCACAACAGTTTTGACATTTAAAACAAATTCTCTTTTTAAGATATTTAACTTATTGAAATAGCATTTAGATTTATATTTTCGTCAATGTATATAAATATATTAACATATTATTTCTTTTAATATTAAATGTATCAAGGAAGAAGGATAGGCAAATATTTTGTTCAATACAATTGATCGAACGTTTCAAAAACAAAAAATTCAGTGATAGCAATCTCACATCCATCAAAGTGGATTGTATCCCCCAGTGTGTTATTGGGGACGATGACAGTTTAATTTAACAGGGGAGAGTGTTACAATTATATTTGAAAGAAGTAGATTATGACCCCATTAGCTAGTACAGACAATATAATGTAGCATGCAAGTATTGATATATCAAACAAAGATAGAGGGTCGAGAGAAGTGTGGTGATGCAACTATGGAAAAAATATCAGTTCCTTGTAAGAATTCGTATGAGCTACCTATCAAACTTTATATAAAACCTAATTATAAGTTGTATTGAAGGGGTGATTGACACGTAGGTTCTCTAAGAATTAAAAACAAAAAATACATTTGCTTGTTTCCTTTTTTTCACGTTTATAAAAAACCAAAATAATTTTGAAACTTTTGTAATTTTTCAATGAAAAGAATAAAATATTTTACATTACTTTTTCGTCTAATCTATATAACTATTAAATTAAATCTTTATTTGTAACTTTTTTTTATAAAAAAATATCAAATAAAAAGAAAATAAGAAAAATTATTGTAAATGATAAAATTTGTAAAAATATTTACAAACTATTAATGCTACCATTGATAAAATTTAAAATTTTATAATTTGATTTATTTTTATATATATTAAAAAAGGCAATAAAACAAAATTAATATTTTAAATACACAATTAAGTGCAAATCAAATGAAGGAAAAATAACAAAAATAAACCTATTGACAAATATAAAAAAAATATATAATTACATTTTTGTAAGATCAAATTATAGGAAGATTGAGATCCATGAATACAATTAAATTCTCATTGGTTATTTTCTTAAGAAAAAAAAGTGTTATTTCATATATGGTGGTCAACCTATGTCATGAACCATTATTGTGGTATTTAGCGCACAATTTCAAATAAAAAAGAAAAGGATGAAAATTGTTGTGGAAAGAAAATTAATCTTTTATTATAAATTATTTCAACTATTTTTTTCTAAAATAAAATCTTCAATGACGAAACCAAATTATCTGTGATTATATACCTCATTCATATAAAATACTATGTGTTATAGATTTTGGTTGGCATAATACACCTATCGAGATGAAAGTCAAAGGTGAGTCTCTCTGGACATATTGAACCGAAATAAGATCTCAGATTGACATCTTGATAAAGAATATTTCATAAATGAGTGAATCATCTTTTTTTTGAGGTGCAAAGAACATTATTGCGAGCTCTAGATGAGTTAACAAGACTGAAAGAATAAAATGGAAGGAGCTCGATTTGTTTGTGCCTTGATTTTGTGAAGATGTCCATATTGTTAAAAGAAAGTCTATCCAATTCTTAAAAGAAAGCGTATCCCATAGAAGGACGGCTATTTTTGGAATAAGACTCGTCCGGAGCTATATACTCCTTCTACAGTCCTCTAGACTATGAAACCTATTTCTTTAGTAGTCCATTTTAATGATTATTTTTTGGAATTCAGACAAATTCTTTTTCAATATTCTTTCTCTTCGCAATATTCTTGGCACATCTAGAAAAGTGGTCATTTTTTTATGAAGAACCAAAAAGTCTTTTGCAAAATTAGAGTAGCAATTCTTATTAATAAATCAAATATGTTTAATATTTATTAATAATTGTAAGAGGATATATTTTCAAAAGTTGGTCATATTTTTTGATAAAGATAAAAAGTTAGATTTGATAGTTACTATATATATTCTCTAATATTTATTAATAAGTATATCGTTAATACTTATTAATAAATATGTTAGAAGTTCTGCGTCCGCGTATCTTATTTTGTTCAGCTCTCTCCTCGGTGATTTGATGTGGCAAAAAGAGAAGGTTGAAAGGAAGGTTTTCAAAAAGAATATTCTTTGACACTCTGGAATATTATTTTGTCTCCTTTCCTACTATTCTTTTCCTGTCTATGAAGATTTTGTGTTGGTTTGGCCTTCTATGTATGGTTGTCTTGGCCGGCTTCTTGTGAGATGTGTCGAGATATTTTTGTTGGACCAACAACTTGTAAGTTATCTTTTGATAACGTGATTAGTTCCTGGTTTTCTTTGATGTTGGAGGATAAATCTTCCTTATCAGATAGATTACAGAAACACTAATTGCATTATGATGAAGGACGATTTTCAGGGGAGACTCTTCTAATTAACACCTTGGTCTTGATAAGTGAGTTGCATGATTAAGGGGAGGATTTTGTTTGGCAAAATCGAACTTTAAATTGTAGTGAAACTTATTTGTATCACTGTTAGTACTGAGTGAACGAGTGAGTTTGAATCTCTATACTAAAATAATAATATGTTGATTATGATTTGTTATTATCAAAGTAATAAGATCTCTGATCATGGGTCAAGGATCCCCAAGATGTAGACGTTGTATCATCGAACTGGGTTAAAATGTTGTGTGTCTTTGTTGTCTTTACTTAATGTTCTCATTGTCGTTTCCTCTATTGTTAACTATCACTGATGTTTGTTTACAGTCATTATCCCCTTGTTGTTTTTTCAAAATATAAGTAGTTGGCTTTGGTTGTTTTTCTGGTCTTGACCTAAAATACAGCTGCGGGCTTTGTGAGTGATAAATTTATTTATTTGGAAGACAAAAATGGGTGTGTACGATGAACAGACTCTGTATTGAGAAAGTCTTTTACGAGTACTCAATTTGTGTGGTTTGTGTTATTGAACACCTTGGTTACTGGTATTGTGAGACACTTGGTTGAGAATATTTGTGTAAGATAGGGGAGAGCCTAACATTGAAGGTTATTCTGACAAGTCTCTCATAGGAAAAGTCTGAACATTGAGACATAAGGGTGAAGCATGCAACATATGATGTATGAGGAGCCTAGATCGAATCTCTTGTTCACACATGAAGTGGTTTAGGTGGACCTAAACGTATTTCTTGTAAAAGTCGCACATGTAATTCAAGATATAGTTGCTTCTCGATAAGTAATGTACTTATGATCCTCTTGAATCTTAATATAATCTTAATAAAAATGATCTTTTCAATCGACCTAAAGGCTCCTAGATGTACGTGTGATTACAATAAACTAAATTACCCAACATGCTGGTGTTCTATTCTGTTTTTTCATACAGTTGGTTTAATTGTTAGCTTGAGACTTAACTTAAGTCATCAAGTTAATCGTGATTTTTTTTTTTCACTCTAAATTGTGTACACATTTTTTTTAATGGCAGAGTGAACTTGAAAATTCTCAAGATTTTAATTCAACCTAATATTTATAATTTAAGTCATTATTAGTCTACTAAAACTAATTCATTTTTGCTTTGTTCTTTTTCTTTTCTTTTTTGCTGTTAATTGAATTATCCTCGGTTTCAACTTTTTTTTTTTTTAGTTTGCCGTCCTAATAACTAGAAGAAAAACATTAAATCAATTTGATTCAAAGTTATTATTATATACTCTACTTGTCTTAGTTCAGGTGTGACTTTTTTTTTTTTTTTTTTAATTTAGCTAGAAGGGGCGTTTTAGTTTTTTAAGAAAAATGAATAGAATGAATATTTCAAAGATATATTTATATAAATGGGACATTTTAAAGTCAAAAGGAGAACATTGAAAATTTGTCCATAATTAATTGAGAGACCAAATCTAATTTTCTAAATTATAAAGAGAATGAAAAAGTTAGAATTAGATGAGTTAATAATTAATATACTTAGAATAAGTCTCTGTGAATTGATATAATTTTAATAATAATGTGTATTTATTTGGGGCAGAGGTGACAATATGCCCACTTGAGTTCATTCCTTTGACCTAAGTTTTCTCTTTTCTTTTTAGAACAAAGAAAAGGCTTTTATAAACTCTTTTCTTCCTCCTCTCATGAGGATGATAAAATTTTTGGGATATATCTTAATTCCCTATTTAAAATCTTTTTTTAATAAAGAAAAAAAATTATTACCTTATTTTTATTACAAATAGGGGTGGAAGTTTGAACTACGACTCTCTTATTTTTAGCATACATGTGTTAATTGAGCTAATTAACTTTTCTGACAAGACTTTGTTCCTTTAAATTATTAAGAAAGAACATTCAAGATATGTTTGGTAGAGAATTTGAAAACAAAAATTAAAAAATAAGAGATTCAATAAAAACTTAAATTAAAGTTGTATCTTATATTTTTAGATATGTGTTTGATGGCAAATTAAAAAATTAGATTCTAGTTTTAAAAAATGTTTAAATGTGTTTTAAGCTATATATTCATAAATCATAAAAATAGACTTGCTTATTCACTTAGATTTAGCTGACAATAAATTATTATTAATTTATTTATAAATACAATTTAATTATATTTAAAAAAAATTGGTTAAACTGCAATTTTAGTCTTTATTGTTTGGAGAAAGTTAGAGTTTAGCCAATAATTTGATAAAATATCATATATAGTTTTTATGATTTGAACAACTTTCATAAATAATCCGTACAAGCAAGACTATTTTCTATGTTTTATCAAACAAAAAGGATTGAATTATAGTTATAAACCATATAGAAACTAAATTCTATCTTTTTAAAACCATGACCAAATTTGTAATTTAACCTAAAAACTTATATAATTATTATTTTACATTATTATAAACTATATAAGGGAATTTATTAAAAATATGGCAAAATGGATAAACTATTTACACTTTGACAAAATCAAGAATAATGAGCTTTTGTCCTTTAGTGGTTTTTTTTTTCGTGAGTGTAAATAGTTTGTATTTTGTTTTATTATTCTTGAAAAATCTCATTATATAATTTATAATAAATTATGTTATATTTAAAAAAGTGAATTAAGTTTATAACATGACATATTGTATTTCTAAATTTTATATATGTATTTAATATAATTCTATTTTTTAAAATGTAAATTTCAAATTTTGAACACAATAAAAACATTAAAAAAAAAATGGTTTTTAGAATTTGCACTACTTAGATCATAGAATCTAAAAATAGTTTTCAGAAATAGAATATGAATTATCGCTGAAATAAATGTATTTGTAAAACATAAATCTAAATTCTCTATCAAAATATGCTCTAATATTTTTCACTTGAAATTACTATTTAGAGACTAGTTAATAATATATAAATGCTTCGTCTAGGAAAGAAATAACCTCCAAGATGTATAAATCTAAATCAGAACTATGTTTATGTCAACTATAATTATGAGCTAATTCAACCATAAGCTAGTAAATAAGCTAAAATGGTTGAGTTACACTCATGGGTAGCTATTGAACTAATATATATATTAATTCTGATTTTATCCATATAATTTAAATTTAAAGACTTTTTAAAAAAAATAACAAAACAACAAAATATTGAATAATTTCAAAAATGGAAAAAGCTCACATGTTTACAATAAAATATACAAAAAATGTCCCCCATCAATACCCGATTAATTTGGCACTTGCATGTATAATATATTTGGTACACTATTTTGTACTAAGATCGCTTAAATTTGGTTACACGATTGTTTAGATTTGACTATTCTTTGTTACACGGTCGTTAGATTTGGCTACCAAATCTACCTAAACGATTTTTTTTCAAAATTTTTTGTACACGTTTAGATTTTGCTAAACAGTTTTTTTCAAGATTTTTTGGTACATAATTGTTGAGATTTTACTATTTTTTGTCATATAGATTCGATTGTTCCTAAATCTAAACAATTTTTTTTTCAAGATTTTTTTGGTACACTATCGTTTGTATTTGGTAATTTAGATTTAGCTATCCAAATCTAAACGGCGATCGTGTACCAATATTTCAACAATTTTTTTAAACGATCTTGAACCAAATAACAGTTTGAAAAAAAATAAAAGAAAAATTGCAGAAGAAGAAAAAAAAACTATGAAAATGTAAAAAATTGCAAAGAAACAATACGAAAAAGGAATGACAAACTTGAAATATCTAAAAAATGGTCGATTTCATGAATTCTTTTATTTTGTTACACAAACAGTAAATATTGATATTTTGTTATATTTAAGAAAAATTTCCAAACTTAAATCTAATAATTATATCAATTAAAACTTTAATAAATGTAGAGGATTTAAACTTTCTATAAGTGTGGTTTAAAATTGTTGACGCATCAGTTTCACACATGTAGAGGATTTATTCAATTTATTGAGAAACAGGAAAATCAAATAGTAAGCCTTTTTCATGAAATTTGGCCATTTTTCAGTTCATCGTCATCCTCTATTTTTCTTTTACTTATTTATAAGGAACTGAACAATTTTCTTTTCTACTTTAGCGAGAATTTTGGAGGACCTAGTTTTATTCATAAATCCTTAATCCTATATAAAATTAAGTGAAATTAAAGTACCTTCAAATCACTAATAAAATTGTCAAAATTGATTTACTTATAAAACTATAGAACGTAAATTGATACAAAATTAATTTTAACACTCAAAGTTCTAGACATATAATAATCCATAGTTAAAAAAAAACACTCGTAATATGTGTTTTGATTGTTAGGATGTTTTGATAATCAACTAGCTTCACATATTGATCTTTTCCTTTTTCTCTAATTATAACTTGATGACGAGACTAACCAAAGTGAACGTAATTGATATTAATTTTCATCGTTGAAGTGGGAGGTTCAATCTCCTATCCTTACATTTGTTATTCTTTAAAAAAGAAAAAACTTGATAATAAGGTACAAATGAGAGTCAATTTATTTTAACAATGATATTGTCAAAATAGATTCAATCTCTATAGAACAAATAATTGTTATCCAATAAAAAAGATGATTATCAACAAAAATTTAGTTTAACTGATATCTATATGTACCGATGATTTAATAGTTTGTTATTTAAATCAACACTTCAGTTTGTACTAAATAAATAAATATATAAAGAGGGCTTTTTGAAATGCAGCTGAAACTTTTCTTTCTTTCTTTTTGTGATAGTATACTAATTACTAAGAGAAGCATATTCAAACCATGATGTGTTGACACTCATTTTCAAACATTCCTTTGATGGGAGAATCTAGGGAAACTCTGGATACTGATTACTAAGACAACCATATCCAAACTATGATGTGTTGACACCATATTTAACATATTTAAATCATGATTAGTTGAAAAACTATATCTAACATTAGTTAATTATCTACATTCTATATAAAATTATTAGTCATTCTTAAGCTTTCATTAACTCGTCAGTTCTTACTTAAAGTGCTACATGTTTAAGTTTATTAGCTTTTCAAACCATGCTTAGCTTAATCCTTACTCGTAGTTCACTAATTAGGTTCAATTAGTAAATTTTCCAAAAAATTCCTAACTCTTAACCTTGCTTTAATTAATCGATGATAATCTAATTATAATTATTGGAAAATAATCACACAAAAAATATTAGTCGTAATGATAATTAATTAGCTATATAAATGATTTATTAATAAAATAATAGTTTACAGTTTTTGTGAGTAGGTAATCTTCTCATCCGCTTCTTCCTTCCTCATTCTTTTTCTTCTTCCTTCCCATACTCATTCACCGATAAGTAGTTAATTATATCTTTCTATCAATTTTTACCAATGATAGACAATAATAGTAGACTAATACCAATAAGAAGAACTACTAGTGATAGACATTGATAACAATTTATCGGTGTCAATCAGTGAAGTATGAAATTTCTTCCAATAATAAATATCATCGATAAACACTAATAAAAGTTTATCGATATTTATGAGTGAAGTTTGAATAAATCTTCATTTTCGATTGATCAAATATTTATATGAATAGCTTCTATTTTCATTTTCACACCTCTCAAACCTCCCTCCATATTTTCTTACCGTAACATGAGATTAGAGATTACAACAAAAGAACTTAAGAAAGTGAATGACGGTGATATTTATTCTATATTGATAGACAATCATACTAGTCTATCACTATGTATAAATGATAAAACAATCATACTAGTCTATCACTCAAATAGACACTTTTATGCTCAATATACGAAAACAAATAGAAAGAAAATAAATTTGGTCGAGAGGGAGGGGTAGTAGAAAGAGAGACGAAAGAGGATGTTTTTCTTGTCTTCTGAGAAAGAGAAATGAGCATATATATAGTAGATGGGGAGAGAGGCTCCAACCAAATGGTTAATTATTTTTATGACAATTAATGTAACAGTTCAATGATAATGTACCGGTGGAAATGATTGACGTTGCGATTTGTAATAAACTCAATGGTCAGTTATGGTTCATAATAAACCCAACGATTTTTTGAAACATTTTTAACATAAAATCGGTTTTGAAAGTTCAAAATATATTTTAGCAAAAATATTATATTATTATATATTTTAATTCCTCACCTCGCTACGTTCGATCGAACGGATGGACGGCAGCATGCGTGGGGATATCGACAAACCTACTTTTGCCTATCTCCTCTTCCCTTCCAAAACTTGGGTACCCCTTGGGTTATTGGGTGCCAAATGATGTCTTCAAAGTTTCAACGGTTTGAAAAATCGTGGGTTATCGTGTGCCATACACTTGGGTTGGGCCTAAAAAATCAGCGAGTAATGGGCCAATTGTCTTCAACGTGGGCGTATTCTTGGTATTTCAACTGTGTTGTAACTGGATTGTACCAAAATATAAAATTTTGCTATAAATTGTAAATAGTTTGTCACATTGGAAATTATTGAAATAGCAAAACTAGTGTATATATTTACAAAATATATACAAAATTTTAGAATCAATCATTAATAGGCAGAGATAGAAATCTATCATTATCAATAATATATTCCAAAATTTTACTATATATTTGTAAATATTTTGACGCTCATACTATAAAAAAAATTAATTTATATTTCAAACAATAATTGATTCCCATCCTAATGCCCGGTGCCATTTTCCTTAATGCAAACAACTCCTAAGGAGTAAAGTTATGTGGATGTCCTAGAGTTTTAAAGTTTGAGCAATGTCTATGCACTAGAGGATACAAATACCCTGGGATTTTAATGTTCAGCTATATGGTGGTCGGGTGTTGTCGGAGTCGGCTGCCAACAGTAGTAGTTAGAAGTTGCCCAAGGTGGAAGTCTATAAAGGTAGCAGCTTGAAGTTAGGGCTATTGGAGGTTGTTGTTGAAGTGGCAATAAGGGTATCAATGGTGATGAGAGTTGAGCATACCTTTACTATGTTAGTGGACTTTGAGTATAAAATATTTGTGATATACAAAGTTGGTCTCCAAATGTTCATCAAATTAGTATGTCACATTAATGAAAATTGTAATGAACAATATTTTTATCAACAATATGAACAACATGAAATCAAACGTAACACCCTGAGTTTAGAATGAGACATGAATTAATCGAAATCACATCTGAATGAGAGAAATATGAGAACATGAAAGTAAGGTTAAGAAATATTTAAAAGAATTAAAGTTACCACCTATACCAACAAGCTGCACATTCCTTTTTAGTGGTTTGACCATAGAAACTCCAAAGTTCAGTGTGCTTAGTTCGGAACAATTCTATGTTGGGTGATCTTCTTGAAATTTTCATAGGATGCATGTGAGTGAAAACAAAGAATGTTGAAAGAACTCGTGTTGGTTTGTAGGGACGACTTTCACTCTAATTAGCTTTTAAGACAAGTAAAGTTGATGTTGTCATGTCGCAGAAGAATGTTGGGGAACCACGTGACAATAAAGGACCTGCAAGACCAAAAATTGATTAGGATTATAGAATAGAGAAGAAATCATAAATTTTAGTTACCTTATATGAAGTTAGGATGATATATTTTTATAGAAAATTGACCTAGGTTGTTCCCTAACAATTCGGAGTTGGTTCAAGATAATTGGATAAACTATCAAGTATGGAATGTGCCCAGTTTTGTGTTTAGCTAGGGCCCCGTCCTTCAAACCAGTTTGGTCTTAATTTGCCACTATACACTTTTATCATGATTTCTTCCTGATTTTGTCATTCTTATCTATGCTAGAGGTTGATTATACTCTTTCATCCAAAATCACACACTACTATACTACCAATGAACTTAAAATTGAGACTCAAACATTCTGGACTTATTTTAATATTGAACTATACTTAGTGCTTACAAAATAAAAGTTAATCCACATGGAATATTTATTTATTATTAATTTAGTTGCACGTTTATTTCAATCCTATCAACAAATTTTAGGTAGAGGAAAAAAAGAAATAATTTAAACATGTTAAAGAAACATTGTTTTAGTGCTCTAATCCCCATAATAAAGGAAGGCTCCTAATCTTTTAACAACACACTTAGGGGAATTGCTTTCTGTGCTCAAACAGTATTACACCCGTCTTCTCCACTAACAAAATTAATACAATTTGTTTAAATCATCCCAATTCAACCAACTCCAATGGCATAAATTTAAATAGATAAAGAAAAAAATTTAACATAAGTAGTTCCTTAATTTTTGAACAAATTACGAAAATTATTCTTAAAAATATGATGTGGAGTTGCAAATATGTCTTCACACACTTATAAAACCCTAAAAATGGTAACAATTATATAAATTTGATGTTTCAAATTTTATTAATTAATTTCAAATCTAGTTTCTATAATTACTAATAATAGTTATAAGGATGTAATTTTGATATAAATTTGAGAGTATGGTTGATATTTGAGGGTTGTTTTGTTTGTTGTTATTATATTGCAATGAGGCATAATTTTCTAATTATATGAAAATTGAATTCACACAAAGCAAAAAGACAAAATGAGATGAGTGGAAGACTGAGTCGGATATATTCTGTCACCCACCCAAATGACTGATCCACAACACTCTCGACGCGTCAACGAATCTCATTCATCACTCACCCAAAAAAAAAAAATCATTTTTTGCTTTCCAAAATTTCATCTTCATTTTGAATTTCATTTGGGTTTCATTTGGATTTCTTTGTTGTGAAGAAGCAACCGCGATTTGAGTCGAATTTGGATTGCGAAAAGTGGGGCCTTTTCTTCTCTTCCTTTGCCTTTCACTCTGCTTTGACTTTGACTGCTGAAGCCACTACGAAGAAAAGTCGCACCTTCTTCCCCCTTTCTTTCTTTTGTAGTTTTTACCCACTGCTTCCCTCCTCATAAAACCCCCTCATTTCCTTCTTCCATTCTTAGCATCTCAATTTCGCCCTCCTATCGAGGCCTTCTCGATTTCTCCCTTCTCACTACCACTATTTTCAATCATTCAACCTGTTTCTTCCTTCAATTTACTTCCAGGTATTAACAATCTTTCGATTCTTGTTTAATCTATCCTGTTTTCTGGCTTTTTCTTTGTGCTTTTCACATGGGTTTTGCTTTAATCGATCTGCGGTAGTGTTAGTTTTTGTGCTTCTGTTTATGGATTTGAGAGGTTTGACTGTGTTTTCCATGTTTGTTCTTCATGTGGGTGTCTCTAGAGGTTGTTTATAAAGTCATGTCGGTGCATTTTTTTAAATTAAGATCGGTTGCGTTTAGGAATTGATTTTTGCTTAGAAACCCATATTTCAAACTTTTGAGTTGTATTGGTTTCTGATTTTTGTGGGTTGAAATCTTGCAGGAGCTGGATATGTGCAGTGGCTCTAAGAATAAAGTTGCTTCCACGAATTCCGCCATGGAAGCTAGGTTTCTGAAGCTTAGCGATGGGGGTTTATTTTCTGAAAATTCAATCTTGCTTGAACTTTCAGCCTCTGATGATGTAGAAGGGTTCAAGAGAGAGGTTGAAGAAAAGGATTTGGATGTTGATGAGCCAAGCTGCTGGTATGGAAGAGGAATTGGGTCAAAGAAGATGGGTTTTGAAGAAAGAACTCCGTTGATGATTGCTGCCATGTTTGGAAGCTCCAAGGTTGTCAGGTACTTAATTGAAACAGGCATGGTTGATGTCAACAGGGCCTGTGGTTCAGATTTGACCACCGCCCTTCACTGTGCCACTGCTGGTGGCTCTTGTTCTTCCCTTGAGACCATCAAGCTCTTGCTCGACGGATCTGCTGATGTCGATTGTGTCGACGCCTACGGGAGAAAACCTGTCGATTTGATTGTTTCAGCTTGCAGGATGGTGTTGAATTCAGGAAGAAAGGCTATGGAGATGTTGTTGAGAGGAGATGGTATGGCTGGGGAAGCTGATCTGAGCCTTTTCCTTGAAGAAGACCAGCAGAAGATCACAGCTTCCCAGTTCTCAAAAGAAGGAAGTGACAAGAAAGAGTATCCAGTTGATGTATCGCTGCCCGACATCAACAGTGGGATCTACGGTACTGATGATTTCAGGATGTATACTTTCAAAGTGAAGCCTTGTTCGAGGGCGTATTCGCACGATTGGACCGAGTGCCCTTTCGTTCACCCCGGTGAGAACGCTAGGCGTAGAGACCCCAGGAAGTACCCATATAGTTGCGTTCCATGCCCTGAATTCCGCAAAGGGGCTTGTCCAAAGGCAGATTCCTGTGAGTATGCACATGGGGTTTTTGAGTCTTGGCTCCACCCTGCTCAATACCGAACCCGGCTCTGTAAGGATGAGACTGGCTGCACAAGGAAAGTCTGCTTCTTTGCTCACAAACCTGATGAGTTGCGCCCAGTATATGCATCAACAGGCTCAGGCATGCCTTCACCCCGGTCTCTTTCGAGCAGCACTGGAGATATGTCTACCATGAGCCCGTTGGCTCTTGGTTCATCATCGTTGTCGTTGCCAACAACCTCAACACCTCCCATGTCTCCCTTAGCATCAGTGTCTTCTCCTAAAAATGGAAACTTGTGGCAGAACAAGATTAACCTTACCCCTCCTGCTCTGCAGCTCCCTGGTAGTCGGTTAAAGGCTACCTTGAGTGCAAGAGATTTGGATTTAGAGATGGAATTGCTCGGATTAGAAAAGAACGCCAGCCAATTACAACATCAACAACAGTTGATCGACGAGATTAGCCGGCTCTCGTCTCCTTACTGGAATGCAGATGTAAGCAGGAGTGCAGAGTTGAAGCCATCGAACCTCGATGACATGTTTGGATCATTAGATTCTTCCTTATTGTCTCAGTTGCAAGGTGCATCACTAAAAACACCAATCTCAGCTCAAGTTCAATCCCCGACTGGGCTGCAGATGCGCCAAAACATGAGCCAACTTCGTGCAAGTTACCCAGCTAATAACCTATCATCCTCACCTGTAAAGAAACCCTCCTCTTTTGGGTTTGACTCATCAAGTGCAGTGGCAGCTGCAGTGATGAACTCAAGGTCTGCTGCCTTTGCAAAACGAAGCCAGAGTTTCATCGATCGAGCTGCAGTGTCACGTCTTCCTGGGTTCACCGGAGCTGCAAATTCTGCAGCTACCATGTCTACCCATCTCTCAGATTGGAACTCCCCTGATGGCAAACTAGACTGGGGAATGAATGGCAACGATCTCAACAAACTCAAGAAATCTGCTTCCTTTGGTATCCGAAACGGAACTCCCACGTTCGCTCCACCAGTAGAGGAACCCGATGTCTCTTGGGTTAACTCTTTGGTCAAAGATGTTCCCTCTGAAAGCTTCAGACTGTTTGGTACCGAGAAGCGTCCATACAACCTCAAAAGAGAAATCAATGAGATGCTCCCATCCTGGATGGAGCAGCAGTTGTATGCAGAGCAGGAGCAGATAGTGGCATAAGCAGCACTCCCAAAAATCCCTCTTCATTATGCTAACAATATCAAGTTCTTTACATTTCATTCAATATTTGATTACAGAAACTAAAGTTTAAAGGTAGTAGTAAAAAGAGAATTGTTGTAGAGGCAATTCTAGTTCAAAAAATCGCCCTGAAGTTTCGGTATGGGATCGATCGATCTTTAGATTAGTAGCAGTCTAATGATCAGATCAGTAAGATATCTTTGTATTCTTTTCATTGTATTATATTATATTTGTTAATTTTTTTTCTCCAATTTGGGGCTGATATAAGATGAGTATGTATCCTTCTCTCTAGTACAATAATAATAAAGACATAATGTTTCCAATAGCTTTGCATTTTCTTTGAATTTTCTTGTACAAAAGGGATAAATATACTTCCATTACTCTTTTGGACTCTTGAGTTTTAAAAGTTATGCAATAAAACATTTGAGTATCGAGGCCAGCTTAGGGTGCAGGTAGGTGGGCACCATGTATTGAATCCATATCTCTAGGTATTGAGAGTATTTTTTTTTTTCACTGGCTCAAATCCACGATGGTTTTGAACATGTTCTTTTAAGATGTAAAGGACAAGGTGTCCTTTTTAAATTGATTCAATAGCTTGGTAGGAATGAGATTATCCAAATAAGCAACCACATTCTTGCTTTTACAAGATTTTTGTAGGTGGGTTTTTGACCCAATTTTGGTTTCTTATATCTAAGTTCGTATCTAGGATGCCTTGTTTGATCCACAACTAGTAAGGTTTGGTTTAATTTGTTTTGTTCGTAGTGACAAACTTAGGCTGTAATTTGAAGAGTGAACAGCAAAATGTGTGTCGTTACCAATAAATGTAATATGATTTAGAAGTTTAAGATGATAAATTTGATTGTGTTGAGATTCACTAACTTCTTTTAGATATTTTTGAACAAATTTTCAGTTTTTACTCGTTAGATATTGTTACCATTATTGTTACCGATTGACGTAACATGAAAGATAAAAGATAATGATATCATACCATATAAAGAAAACAAACAATGAGGTTATGTTTTTATAAGATTTCTAAATAAATATAATGAAATGTGATTTAATTGATTACAATTGAGGTAAACTAAATTTAAAGGGCAGTTTAGTAGTTGAAAGTATAGATAAAAGAAAATAAAAGATCCAAAGAAAAGAGGAAAGGGTGATAATGGAGTGCAGGCAGAGCCAGGAAGGCACAGACAGAAACAGAAGAGAGACAGCAAACTAAAAATAAAAAAGCATTTGTTGTTAATATAATATTGAAAAGAAAAGAAAAGAAAATAATATTTATTTGTTTGAGGATTGGGACAGAATTGGGGGTGCGGTGGGCCAATTGCATATTGACTTTTTTGACCTCATTTATTCCTTTCCATAGCCGCCCCCATCCCTTTTTTCTATTCCTAAAATCTTTTGTGACATTCAGAAAAACAAAAAAGTAAGTTTCAGATTTTTCTCTCAACTTTCCTCCCTTCTATCTAACCTTCTCACCAATGGGTTCCACCACTCTCCCTTTTGAGACCCTCTCAATAATTAACATCTCTCTTTTTAACCTTCAAAAGTTTTCATTTTTTTATTTTTCTAATTTAAACTATCAACTTGCTAAAAAAAAAAAACTTTTTCATCAGAAGTAAAATATCAAAAGTAATGTGATGGTTAAGATTGAGTTCATTGATCGAAATTAGTTTGAAGCTTAGTGCCATTTTTGTTTATTTACAAATCAATGCTTTTGAAAGCTAACTTCTAACTACTTTTTGTACCTATAAGTTTCTTTGTTTTTGTTATGCACAAATTTAACTAAGAGTACTAAGGGTTCCTTCAAGAAATATGAAAAACTATAGTATGAAATTTATGAGAAAGCAAACAAAATTTTTTAAAATAAAATTGTTATCAAATGAGATCATAGAAATCAAAATTATATTTAAACTATAATTAGTTTTAAACATTAATAGTATTTTATTATAATTGAAGCGTGATTTTAGCCATTTTAGAATGATAATCTTATTTATTTATCTTTTTAAATGATTAAAAGTATTTTTCTAAAACGATAGATTTTGAAAATGACAAGAGTGATTTTAAACCCTCCCAAACATGGCATTAGTATGATAATAATATATACTCTTATTCAAATGCTTTAGTTTGTTAGGTCGCAAATGATTTTTTGTTTTGTTTTGTTTTTTTTGTTATTGGTGAATTTGGATTGGATGAATGGGTTATTTAAATTTCATCCTCCTTAGTCATTCAATTTGTAATTAAAAGCAACACAAGTCATATCTTCTTTGAATTTCAACCTTCTTTGTGTGCTATTAATTAAATAAATACTAAACTTCGTGGCTAATCATTTGTCTATGGGATTGTTCATGAAGACTCACATTGATTCAATCTATTTGAATGAAATTGTCATGTTTGAATACTATATTAAATGGCAGTTTTAATATTTGATTCTATTCATATTACTTTTAATAATAAAGATTTCAAATATTATATCAATTTTCTTATTATGTATTTCACATGAGATATGGCTTTACAATTTTTCTTTGGTCTATGTTGACGGTTATTCAACTTTAATTTGAAAATTTTAATTTAAAGCTATAGATAATGACAAATGGAGTGATTTTCCTCAATTTGCCATTTTTTAATACTCAAAAAGTAATTGTTCATAATTACTTTGTGAAAATAAAAAAAGAAGATAAAGTAATGGAACAAAACAAAAGTGTTGTCATGACGTTGAAAATTGGGAAAACTCTTTTGGCTCATCTCTCTTTCTTTTTGCATTTGGGAGTATGTTTTTTCAATAATATTACTTATTAGATCAAATGTGTTTACTTTTTCTTTTTTTAATATAGAGTTGTAGTGAACTTCTTCAGAGCACTTTTTTCACATGCTAAAAGTTTTTTCTTTAAAAAAAAATATTGAACACTTTGTGCTTTTATAAGTATATTCTATACATAGATATTTACCCTTGAAATTCACCACATTTTATATAGTTTGTGGCGATGTAGACATAAATTATACTTACTCTCAAAATTTCAAACATAATCATATTCTGTGATCTAATTGATAGATTGCAACGTATATATTCTACACTATTTGAATGGAACTAACTTACATTGTAGATTTGTTTTGTTTAAACATGGTGATGTCAAAATCTAGATTGGAGAAAATATATTTATGATAAATTTGTAATTTGGAGAAGAAAGTACCTTAGTACAATGAAAAGATTTATACACTGTGTGTGATACTTGCACACAAACTTTGATACTTAAATTAGAAAGTATAATTGTGTAGCAAGTAGAGAGCTTGGGTATTAGAATGAACTATATCTCTTAAAGTTATAATGGTGTATTTTAAGTTAGTGCAATTTTGATGTATTTTAAGTCATGTTATGATTTTTCAAGTCGTGTTAGGTTAATTCTTGAACCAAATGGATTAGGGAATGCAATTAGCATGCACTATGTATTCATCAAACTTGAAAGCTCCTTAGTTGAGGCTTAGAAGTTTGGTTTGGGCTTTTGACCCAAACCATTTTCTTCTCAATGTCTAAATTGACAATAGTATGCTACATTCATCAAATGAAGAGAGTCGATTTCGACCTCATTTTTTGCCAAAACTAAGGTCGAGTAAGTCCATTTGGGTAACAACCTAAACTCCCTTCTTAATTTCTATGATTAATTGAATTTTACAATTTTCTTAATTGAATGTTGTATGAACTCTATAAAGAAAATTAAAAGCTTATAGTGAAAATGTGATACACACCCATTCATACCGTTTATTTTATTAAAGTTAATATCAAAAGATGGTACAAGAGTTCAACATTTGCAAAGTAAAGAAATATTTAATGTCAAAATATTTGGAAGGCAAGTTAATAAATTGATCATCAAAATGTTTAGTTAGATGACAATGACATGATTTTTCAATTTAGAAGTGTTAGCTTCGATTCTCATTTTCTACAATTGTTGTAGTGGTATAAATCAATCCAATCCACGTCAGTGATACAACAATTATCATTTAAAAATAGATAGTTCGATCTTTCACCTCACAAAAAAAAGTGCGTATATAGATAAAGGTAATAAGTATAGTATTAAATTGTTATCGATTTATCGATGTTTTCATTGAAATTTCCACTTTTCTTGAGTTTGACATCAACATAAAAAAAAATGAATTGACATTTTCACTATAATATAAAAGGAAATCTATAAAATGCAAAAACAAAAAGTCACAAATGTAAATATAGTATAAATAATAAATATTTTAACTAGTTTTAAAAGGGTAAAATATTAATTTATTAATATAAATACTTTTTCTAAATCTTTTTCATAAATACATGTGAACATACTTATTATCATTTTAGATATTTTTATATCATCAACATCGATATTTTAAACTTGATAAGACGGACTTTACATATGACCATTTTCTAGACACCTTTATGTTTTATTGAAATCTAATCTTATACTTACATCATATTACCAAAGTCTAAGTCTTAAGTGACATCACACTCAGCATTAACTTTACAGCTCGACATGACTTATCCCTTCATGACATGGCTCGGTACGACATTACTTTTTTCACGATTTCCTCGAGAAAGATCCATCCTAGCATTAAACTTTCGGTTAAAAAAAATGTGATGTCTAAATTAAACAAAATCGAAACTTTCACTAAAAATAAAATTGTTGTTAAAAAAATGTTTAGTATTTGGTAATAAATAAAATTACCTTAAAAAATAGAGAAATTGTATTAGATGACAAAAAAAAAAAAAAAAAATAGCTCATATCATCTCTTTTTTGTATATTGCAAATTTGACAAATATGATTATAATTAAACGAATTAAATTTGTTATTTTTATAATTTAAAGAATATAAGTAACATAAATAGATCTATTGTAATAAATTTGCTATTTCTACGAACTCCACTTAAAAATATTTATGGTCGTGATTGTGAACATGAAATGAGGCGTCAGCCGACCAAGATTAAGAGAATAGCTGCTTTCTACAAATGGTTTTGACTTAAAATCAGGTGACTGTTTCAACTCATCAAGAATCCACTTCACTAATTTTAACGTGGGTTGTTCAAAGTTCAATTACAAATTTTGTTTTTCAGTTTACCCCTTTGGGGATTGTGTAATCGGAAAAACAAGCCAAGAATTCTGGAAAAAAAAAATAAATTGTTCCTCCTAGGCAATTCTACTTCATCTGAAACAATTTGCGATCAGAAATAAGAGTGAAGGAAAGGGGGCGGGAAAATGATTTCAGGTATGATTATACTACTTTGTTCGAGAATGTTTCAGATTTCCCCCTTCATTTCCCTGCAATGCCCACCAGCTGTTCGACGAATTTCCTAAATGATTTGCATTGTCTTCTTACTGCCTCTCCGCCGCTTTAGTATCCCCCATGGCTGTCTTATAAGAGTTCATGTTTAATTCATCACTATCAAATGGAGTATAAAACACAAATGCATGCCAATTAATTATTTTTCCAGATAAACAAAAGCGTGCTGTGGAGGTGTTTTCTTTCTTTTTGTTTGAGTTATGTTCATTGCTTTTCAAATGTGGACTATTTGATTCTTTGATCATGGGATTTTCCCCCATTTTTTTTTCCTATGAATAATTTGCCTTTCCTTAATAGTGTAAAACCCTGATATCATAATATCATTCCACGTTGCCAGGCTTAACTAATGGAAGCTGCTTTTGGCCAAAAGTTGTAAATGTGCGTGGAAGGCACCAGTTTTATGGTATTATGCTCCATTTATCTATATCAGTAGTTCCCTGTTCTGCCTTTTACTTGGTTTTTTCAACATTGCTTTTATGAATGTTGAAGAATGTTTATATTTTCAGTCAGCTTTTTTTCTTTGTAGGATTGAATAGAGAAAGTTCATATATTGGGAGAAACTGGCCCTGCCAAAAGAAAAAGATTACTTGTTGCATTTCTGAGCTAGAGAACGTATATTCAAGCCCTGAACATCATAGAAAGGACAAGGTTCTTACTAAGATGTGTGGTATTGCATCAGCGAGAGATGCTGCTTTGGCAGCAGAATCTGGTGCTGATTTCATTGGGATGATTATTTGGCCAAACTCAAAACGTTCTGTTTCACTCTCAGTGGCTAAGGAGATATCCAGAATTGCTAGACAAAATGGTGCACAGCCTGTTGGAGTGTTTGTTGATGATGATGTCGAAACAATATCACGAGCTGCTGATGCATGTGACCTTGAACTTGTGCAGGTACATCTTTTTACTGGCTTCATTGCCTTGTGTACAAAAATAACTTTCTTACTTTAGATGGTTTGGATTCTCACAGCTTCATGGAGACAGTTCACGGGCAGCATTGCCACTTCTTGTCAAAGACCATAGAATTATTTATGTTCTGAATGCAAATGAAGATGGAAGTCTTCTAAATGAGATCTCAACCGAGAACTGTTCTTTGGTCGATTGGGTTCTTATTGATAGTGCCAAAGGTGGCAGGTACATCACAATTCCCCCTCAATGTGCTGGTTTTGATTATCTATAATGCCTTTGAACTAGTGTCAAATGTTTAATTGATTTTGGTTATTTTTTCTTCTTTTGAGTTAAATATCAAGTGGGTTTGGAGATTTGGACTTTTGACATTTTGATCACTTATATATGTCTTAGCTAGTTGAGTTATGCTTTATTTTTTAGCAACAATTGCAAAGGTGGGGATTGAATCTCCACTATCTAGGGACGAAGGTATGTCAATTACCACCGAGCTAAGCTCGTTGTAGCTAGTTTAGTTATGATTTAATTGGCCTAAACATTTGTTTGTCATTACACATTAAATGTTTGGGTTAGTCCCTATAAATTCCACGAAAATTCATTTTAGTTTTTGTGGCTAAATTTTCTACCCAAGCCTGCTTGGTGGTGCCATGTAAGATAAACGACATAACATTCCAAAAAAAAATTTAATAAAAAAAGCAACAAAAACTATTAACAAATTTTATTGAGGTTAAGAAGCTAAATTATAAGATTTGAAAGTACAATAACCAAAACAAAGCAAGCTATGAATGACAGCAAGACTAAAACAAACAAGGTTAAGACTGTTATCTCCACAAACCAATCACGTCGGCTGCTGACATCATCTAATTTTACGTGTTTGTGTTTTATTAGCTAGAAATCCAAACCAAACCCTTTAAATAAATTGAAAAAAAAAAAAACGTGTTGATTTTGACTAAGTACTAATAGCCAGCCATTATAATTTTCTTCGTCCATGTGATATGAGCTAATTTAAATTATTTTTCTGCTGAATACAGTGGGAAGGGATTCAATTGGGCCCAGTTTGAGGCACCAATAATTAGTAGCAAACAAGGCTGGCTCTTGGCTGGAGGCATCAATCCAGACAACGTATCTGAAGCCTTATCTATTCTCAAGCCTCAAGGGGTTGATGTTAGCAGTGGAATCTGTGGCTCAGATGGGATTCAAAAGGATCTTATTCGAATCAAGTCTTTTTTAAAGGCTGTTCATTCAGTGAAATATTGATCAAGAAAATTGAGTATCCATAAAGTATCCAATTTTCTTAACTAATCTTAAAGAAAATACTGATTTTGATTGGTTTGTAACTGTTAAGTAAGTCTTATAACAATCGTTTTGTAAACCACAGGACAACTCTATTTCGTTTCGTTTATTTCATTTGGTGGCTAATAAGATGTATCCCCTTTTGTTTCAGGATCAAATATTACTGTGACATCAAAATTTGGGGATTTCATCGATCTAAACATAGTTTAAGTGTTTAATCTATATAAACGCTGTTCTTTTTTAGTTGTA
The DNA here is from genome assembly GCA_025688845.1 of Cucumis hystrix. Classification (NCBI taxonomy): domain Eukaryota; kingdom Viridiplantae; phylum Streptophyta; class Magnoliopsida; order Cucurbitales; family Cucurbitaceae; genus Cucumis; species Cucumis hystrix. The sequence goes on along the minus strand of CM046892.1, from coordinate 9,748,322 downwards.
CTTAAATTGCTTATTCCGAATCTATGATGTAATATTCTAAAAGGAATTTTGATATGGTTTTGAATATGATATTATGTTTCAAAGCTAATACAGTAGCTCTTTTAAACATAAATGGTTTAAAAACTATTTTCATCTCTACACTCTTACTCTTGATTTTGGTTTGTTTTAGTTCATATACTCTTAAAAAGTAGTTATGTGCTTTTCAAAATGGTAATAAATTTGTATTAGAAGGATTTTACTCTCATACATAGATCAAAATGAATAATTTAAAAGTATGATAATCAAAATAAAGCGTTTCAAAAGTTAAAAGAACATTATTTAAAATTAAAAGTCAATCAACCAAATTAAATCTTTTTTTAGTACAACGAAGGATCCAAACCACATCTTGTAGTTCACATTTATATGTCAATTGAGTTTTGTAACTTGAGTTTCAAGTTATCACAACTTGAGTTTCAAGTTAGTATTTGATAGTTGAAGTGGTAAATTAATTTTCAGGCATTTAATACTTTCTTAATTTATGATGTACTATACTGAAAACAATTGCCAAATTTTTTAACTTCCCATTTTATTTGATTTTCTGCTACTATTTTAGCTCATGAAATGGTAGCATTTATTAGGTAGTTTGAAAATTAAAACCACGTGAAAGTTTGCCCCATTTCAGTGATTAAGAAATTGCCCATCCCTTTTAACAGTTAATTGTGGGACTGGAACTAAGATGAAACCCTAAATTTAAGAACAATTAAAAAAAATCAACTCTTCCCATATAAATTAATAGCATTGTGGTTCACTAGTAGTTTATTAAACATACTTCAAGCAAAAACAATGCCAACTTTTTCTTTCATGTGGCTCTAATAATATGCAACTCTAAGACCCTAAAACATGAATACTATCATCGTGAACAACAGCTTCTTTGGCAGCTGATCATATTTTAAACTCGAGTGGCTCGCGAGCTATTTGCAAAGAATTTGGATGTGTAATAGTTGAAAGACAATGAACATAACTTAATTGTGTTGCTTTGATCAAGACAGGTCGGGGTCCGTCTGATAATATACGATGTCTCCAGAATCGCTCACGAAGTGATCCTTTCTTAGGCTTCTCACAAGAACTCCTAATAAGTGAAATGGGAGAGGCCAGGATTTCTCTGGTTCCCTATAATACTTCCCGAATATCGGCTTCGTTGCCTCGGTCTAACACGAGAAGATTGCACTTGTTAGGATGAGGATTTCGAATATATAGAAGAAAATTAAGTTTGAATTTCAGATGCAGGGCTGAGAAGAATACTCACTGCTTCTATTAAGTGATAGTGTGGGATCTGAGGGAAGAGATGGTGAACGACGTGAGTTCCAATGTCATGATGGATGTTGTTGATCCATCCGTAATCACGATCAAGGGTCGTTAATCCTCCTCTTAGGTAACTCCATTCCTGTTTGATCATCAAATGCAGAAGCAGAGAAGTTAATAAAATGGTGTAAAACACATCATTTTATGGTGTGATGTTCTTGGAAATTCCACACCAAAACTCAAAAAGATTTGATCGGTATACCTCTCCACGATACCAAGGAAGTTTATCATCGTGACCATGATGATGCAAGTAAGTGACGGCATCCAGCCACATGACAAACATCTACATAAGGAATACATTCAGAGCAGTGCACTTTGAAAAAAGAAGTCAATCGAGCGTAGTAGTTGAACTTTAAAACATGAAATATTCATCGTGAATTCATGATCAAAACCAAACTCACCATGTAAGGAATACCGTAGAGTTTGAGGATTTGGAGGGGACCCATCACTACGGATAGACATCCAAGCAGAGCAAGCATTGCAGTCCAACAAGCAGTGGATGTAATGATATCATTCCGCTCACTCGGTACAAACAAATCACTGTTAGGGTCGAAATGAGAGCCCTTCTTTCCAGGACTTCTACTCCACTGCAATATCACCAACATTTTTCATTAGAATCCATCAAAGAATTGGCATAACATTGAAGTTCACAAAGAAGGATGATGAAGAAACGGAGTTCACTAACCAAGTAGACAGGATACGCAAGCATGGGGAACGGCAGAGTGAACCTTAGTGTTCTTGTTGCTTTATCCAAACTCCTATAAATTTTCTCAGACAACTGCAAAGCAGATATGAACATATTGCTATTGAATTAGATTCAACAAGATGATCATTTCTTTGTTTTATGGGAAAGAAGTACAAGGAATTTACAGGATGCCACGATTCATCATTTTCGACATGACCATGGTTCTGGTGATGAGTTCTGTGGCTAATTCTCCTGCGTTCAAGAACAACATGATATGAAACTATAGTTTTTGCTGTCATAGAAAGTTAAAGCTACAAAAAAGAATAATTTGACCAAACGGGATTCAGAAAGATAATCAAGAACTAACCATCCATGATATGGAACTAGGATTGAGGAATGAAGGATATGGCCAACAACACTATTCAAATTTGGGTCATTAGAGAAACTGCCATGGCCACTGCACATTCAAAAACAAAATCAAACTAACCATTAAGAAAACACACTCCTCAAATCAGGCAAGGGAATTCCAAGACAAAAAGCAGGTAAAGAGATTCAATGGTTCCAAAAGAGTGGAAATTACCAATCATGACCAAGAACAAAAAGAGCCCAAAACATTGTTCCTTGAGCAAACCAGTAAAGAGGCCAAACAACCCAATTGTTGAAGTAAGCAGCAACAGCAGCCAAGCCAAACACCACAACCACATCCCTCACAACATAACTCATTGATCTCCAAGGATCCTTAACCCAACAATGCTTTGGAATGGCTGCACGAATATCAGCCAACCGAAACGGCGGAGGAGCAGCCGGGTCGAAATCACCCTCATCCTCAACCCCATTAACCTCGTTAACTCTCTCCCTTTCATTATCCTCATCAACAGAAGCAACTGCCACAGGAGTACTCACATTCAATGCCCAACTCTTCCCTTTAGTGGAAAGGCCCAAAGAAGAGCGAAGAACATGAGCTTTAGAGGCCAACAATGGCTGCCTAATCTCAGAAACCATAAAAGTTTTAGAAGCAAACCCATTCCTAGATGGCAGAGGATAGATCCTAGGGAGTGGTTTAACACCACATTCAGATAAGACCCACCTCGCCATTAGAGACACAGATGAGAAAAAACAAGTAGCCTCAAGTTTTTAAGCCTCAAACAGCTTAAGATAAAGAAAAAGAAAAGATGGGTAATAAACAAAACCCTAAAATAAAAAGGGAAATCAGAAGCAGATATGAGATAACACAGCCAGAAATCTCTTCATTCACTTACAACCATAAAAACCCAACTTGTGTTTCTGGTTGATTGTCCTCTAACTTGGCCCCCCCTTTCTCTTTTTCTGTCTACTTATAATCTACCATTCATAACAATGACTGTTCCTCCTTCGTCTACAGAGTCTACACAGCAACTTTTTAGAAGCTTGTTGGACATTCCAATAAAATGGGTAGGGTTTAGATTCCATAATTCGCCATACCCACTAATAAACTTGAAATAAACACCGAAATTAAGTGAAATTGGAGAAGAACGTATCGAAGGGAGAAGGAAGGTAACGTGGTCAAATCGAAGACATAGAAAGTGAGAATTTAAAATTCCAAAAAAATTTCGCATGTTTTTATGATTTGTAGGTCAAGGTTGAATTTGGGATTATGATATATTTTTTTTTTCATTGAACACGTCTTGGTAATTGATTTACTCGTCCTGCTTTTTCTTTAAAGATCTGTTTTTTGTTTTTTCGGCTCAAAGGAAAATCCTCTTTTCTCCGACCACTCCTCTAATCTCCTCATTAATGATAGGTTTAGGATTGATTAATTTAATGAAACCTAAGATTAGTATATTCATGTGCAATTTTGTTCGTTTTTTTATTGTTTTTTTCGACTTTGGAAAAGACAATTTTGTTACTTAGTATTATGACAACTTTCTTAGATTTATTAATGAATCTTTCTTGATGCGTGATTTTGGTAACCGTGTCCGTTCCTACATAGGTGGAGTCGTTTATATTGAAGTGGTACTCAATTCAACACACTTTGAAAAATAAATGCGTATTTGGATTCGCTTTTTCAATATTTAAAAATGTGTTTATAAGTGCAACCAAAATATGTATAAATATTTAGAAAGTCAATACAAAGGTACTCTAACTTAGTAACAAATCTAATTGGTGTTGACTTAAGATGAGTGTTGTATCTTCTTACTTATTCCATTGAATGGTTCGACATTGGATTTCTTAAGCTAGCGCTCTCTTTATTACCAATAGATCATTGTCTATCACTCATATTTTGGTATATTTGTCAAATATTTAATGTAGTTTTGTCATTTAAAACTATCACTACTTTAATTTGTTTAATTGATTCATGATTATAAACCATTCACTTTTTTTTGTACTATTTTTACACGAAAAAAAAACCATTATCCATGAAAAATTTATTCTTTTAACTTTAGTTTATATTAAATTCATGTACTTTCAATAAAAGTTAATTTTTATTGAAATGGATAGAAAAATAATAATATAATGGTTGTGCACTACCATATGATTTGAATATGTTTTCAAAATTCTTAGTAAGAATTTGAGTAATAAATGATAAAATAAATATTAGAAAAAAATTAAAATAAATCAGTATTAGAAACTAAATTTAAGTATTGAAAATATATGAAGTAGAAAAACTAAAGTCAAACTAGTGTTAAACAACATATGAACCAAAATAGTATTTTAAGCTAAATAATATTACTCGAATATTATTTCATTGCTAAATAATATTACTCGAATATTATTTCATTTCAAATTGGAAAAACCTTACATAGTGAATAGAATAGAGATACTAATATCTTAACCAAACCAATGATTTACTATAAATATAACGATAATAAACATGGTGCCTACAAAAACTACAAGAAAAGTATTTTAATTTTATTTGTCTACCTCAAGTTCAAGTTCAATGGTTACAAGAAAAAAAATGTATAATATATGTAAAAGTTTTAAGTTGATAGCTTGGCCGGTTTGAAAACACTTAAAAAAACATTTTCTAAAAAAATTATTTATATTTAAATATTTAAAAAAAAAACTCTTTGAGAGAAAAACAAACGTGTCTTTTGGTAACTTTTAAATGTTCAAACAATTTTTCTAAAAACTTCTTAACAGGAGATTAATCATTAAATACACAAATTTTATTTTTCTAAAAGTTGGTTTTAGGAGTTTATCCTAAACCACATTATTTATAAATTCATTTTTTCAAAATTTATTTTAGGTGGTTGCCAAACATATGATTTTTTTTTCAAAACAACTTATTTTTTAATTTAATCACTTAAAAATGAAATCTAAACGCACCCTTAATTAATTGTGTGTTTAGTTTAATTTTTCAAATGCTTAATTTTGACAATAAATTCTTTCATAAAGGTATAATATTTGGCGACGACTCAAAAGTAGACTTTAAAATATTTTATATACAAGTGAGGTTACAATATAGTTTGGTTTGGTTTGAAATTGAATTATTACATTTATGAAGGGTGAATGTGACAAGGTGAGAAGGACCTTTTAGCAATGTGTTAAATGAGGTTTCACAATAAGCTCTGGCCGGTGGTTTTCTTTTCTTTTTTTTCCTTTTAAATTCGTATTTGTCCCTAAATCAATTTTCTTATAGTTTTTATTTCTATTGACTAAATTTCTAATGGTCTTTGTAAAATATGTGTTGTGTGTATTTAGGTTGCATTCATTTATAACTATATTGTTATGTTAGGTTCTTAATTAAAACTTATGTTTTCTTATTGTTACTACATTTTTTTATTTACACCCTATTTAAATTCTAAGCTTCATTTAAAAAGAAAATTGTTTTTAAAGACTACATTTCAATTGTAGTTTGAAATAATATTATTTAAGATGTTAGTTTACTTTTAATTGATAATGAATAGATAGTAACTTTTTCGAAAATTTTGTACTTTTCATTTTTGTGGGGTGGGTTCAAATATAAATATATTTTAACAATGGTATAAATTTCAGGGTTTTTTTTTTCTTTTTGTTTTTTATCATCTAAGAATCTAATTTATAAAACTATTATAGTTTAAGAGTTAAATTTTAATACTAGTATAAATGTGAAAATTCAGCTTTTACAAATTTAAAGTGTAAATGGTTGTTTGTTTCTTAACCATCTAGATTTTCATAGAATGAATATTTGGGAATTATCACATTTATTTTGTAAAATTTTAAGATATTCTAACATTTAGAGTTTCTGAACATTATAAATTACACTCTTACCTATCAAAAGTATCTCAAAAGTTTTTAGATTTCTATATTGAGGATACATCTAGTACGTATATATGTACCTACAAATATGGTCACTATTTTTTTTTTGTTTATGTCATAGCTATTTTGGCAAGATATTCTTAACTTATTATATATTATTTTGTTAAGAAAATAACATTTTTTTAATTATAAAGTAATTGAGATAAGTATGTAAATTGAAGATATTTTGTTTAGAATAAATACAGCACACAAAATAAATATGGTTTTAAAACAAGGGAACTATATGTAATTTCAAATATTTAAAATTTCCACCATTATCTAAACATTTGGTCTAAGAAAACAAAGAGCCAAGTGCTCAATTATTTTTTTATATCCTACTTTATGGTCGGCTCTTCTACGGAATTACACCAAAACATTTCAACATTCCTACCTTCAACAAAATAGAAAAGGAAAAAAAATTGAAATATCAAAATCAATTCTTAAGATATTTATTATTTAACTACATGTAGACTTTTATTAATATCTATCATTAATAGAAGTTTATTGATTTCTATCGGTCTCTATCAATAATAGAATAACTTTGTTATATTTTGTAGATATTTTAATCCAATTTGTTATACTTAAAAATTTCTCCTAAAACTTTTGATTTTTTAATAATATTTCTCATAGTTAATTTGGCTTGAAATAGTGTCTATTGGTTCAAACAATTCCATTCTTCCTTTGGAATGAAACCATGTGAACCTCGTTCCAAAATGCAAGAGAGGGTATTACAATTAATATTAAATGTATTATTTTGTCACATGGATTGAATCTACATAGTTTTTATTACTAAATTCTCTTAATTTAGAATAAATAGTGGCTCAAAATATGAATAATGTTTATACTCATATCAATACATTGATCAACACATAAATATATAAGTAAAATTTAAAAATAGCTCAAAATTTTCTCCTTATTTATTATATTGAAATAGATTGAATACATTTAGGTACATTTTTTGGCAATTTTCCTTGGCCAATATGACTTTCTAAATTTGTTGACACGTTTTGCAATTACATCCACATGGATTTGTTTTATTTTGCTTTATTTGGGTTTTTCTTTTGAAAGAAAAGTGGACGGTGTATCCTATCCTTTATTGAGGAGCTATGAAATAGTCCAAATTTCCATCTTTTTAACTTCAACATCTGAGATGAAGACTTAAATTTTTTAGCTTTTTGGTCCAGAATATCATTGCAAATTTAGATTTGATATGTTTCGATTACATTTTCTAGTATTTAATTTATAAAATAAGTTTTTTTTTTAAAAAATTAAAATATTTTAAAATATTTTAAATAATTTTCAAAAAATAAATTTAAACACAAAAATGAATTTTTTAAAAAACATATTTTTCTTCTTAATTTAATCCAAACGAACCGACTATCGTGGTCTATGAATATTGAATTTTTTTTATTATTTAAACAATAAAGACAAGTTTCTAATCATGTTCTTCTAAGTGGAAAATGTCACTTTTTTTTTTCGCTCTTCTTTTCATTTTCAAACTCTCTCCATTATAATCAATGGTTATAGTTTACTTTAGAAAAATTAATTAAGTTCTAAGTTCATTTAAACAACATATTTTAGCAAAATGTTTAGCAAAATGTCTATTTCAAGTGGGTTTGAAACACATTTTCAAATGTTATAAAAAAAAATAAAATGTTTAAAAACCATCCAAAATAGCTTTGGAGTATATTTTAAACAATTTTTTTATATAAAAAATTAAATAAAAACGAAAATTTTTTAAAACATTTTTTTCTTCAAAAGAAACACTTAGTCCCAAGTTTTTTTAAATAACAATTTTGTTCTCGTGAATTTTCTTTTTGCCACTAAAATTCTACTCGAGATATTACATATAGAGCAATCTGTGCAACATTATCACCCAAACAATCTCAAGATTAAGTAAAAGTAAAATGTATATTTTCATTAATACTCAAAAGTATAATACAGATTCGGTTTCATACAAACTCAAAGATAATTACATTTACATATCCAACTGGAAGGGGAACAACCCTACCTTTCTTATTCTTTTCTTTTTTCCATCCTATAATTCAAAATGTTTGTTTACCCCCATGAATGAATGACAATGCTTCTATATGTTCCAAAGAAAGAAAAAAAACCCCATGACCTTTGTTAATATTGGAGCTGCACCCATCTCCATGCATCCCTTCAATCACAAATCACAAAGGAAAGAAAAATATAAAAGAAAAAAATATATTGAAAAGAAGAAGTTCGATGTGTAACTTTAGTGGAACCCTTTTTGACAGATTTAGAGTTGTCATTCCTGAGAATGGACCAAGCTAAGTCCCAAATCCCTATTATCTCACAGTTGCCACCATTTACGATTTTCCATTCTCTTGGCCAGTTCTTTGGCCATATCTGCAAAGTTTTCAGCTCCATTCTTCAGTTCTTCAGTTCGTTCACTGAGTTTCTGGTGTCAATTGAACAAGAAAAGTAAGATTGTATGGCAGATTCTTTAATGACTTCACAAATATTATTGTTTATGAAATTATCGATAACATATTGATATAGAATCGGAACAACTAGATTGATATTGAAATATAAAAGATAAAGAACAATAAGATAATGTAATCTCGAATTCAGAGAAGTATATTTCTTATTATGTTTAGTCAAAGGAATGTTACATATTTATATAGAGAATAAACTAAACCCTAGAGACTATGTAAAATTACAATAAAGGACATATTATATAAATATAAATATATATATATATCATAACACTCCCCCTCAAGCTGGAGCAAATATGTCGATCATGCCCAGCTTGTTGCACAGATAGCTTATCCTTGCTCCATTTAAAGCTTTAGTTAGAATATCTCCCAATTGTTCTTCGATCTTCACATATCCTGTGGACACCAACCCATCTTGGATTTTCTCACGAATGAAGTGACAATCCACCTCAATATGTTTAGTTCGTTCATGAAATACTGGATTAGATGCAATATGAAGTGCAACTTGATTATCACACCATAATTTAGCTGGCACGGTAATACTGAAGCCTATCTCAGATAATAGTTGGTGAATCCATACTATTTCACACACAGATTGTGCCATAGCTCCATATTCTGACTCAACACTCGAACGAGAAACAACATTTTGTTTCTTACTCTTCCATGATACTAAGTTGCCACCTACAAAGGCACAATATCCATAAGTTGATCTCCTATCCTCACGAGACCCTGCCCAATCAGCATTAGAAAAACATTCAACTCTCGTATGTCCATGATCTTTGTATAAGATCCCACATCCAGGAGCAGCTTTTAGATAACACAAAATCTGCTCTACTGCAGCCCAATGATCCAATGTAGGGGAAGACATGAATTGACTTACAACACTTACAGAATAGGCAATGTCTGGTCGAGTCACTGTTAAGTAGTTCAACTTCCCAACTAATCTCCTATATCTCTCAGGATCTTTACATAATTCTCCTTCTTTAACAAGTTGCTGATTTGGCGTCATCGGAGTGCCACTTGGTTTGGCTCCTAATTTTCCTGTCTCAGACAACAAATCAAGTACATATTTTCGTTGAGACAAATAAATACCTTTCTTGCTTCTCATCACTTCAATACCCAAAAAATATTTCAATTGGCCCAAATCTTTCGTATAAAACTGACCCTGAAGAAAAGTTTTGAGAGACGAAATACCCAATGCATCATTTCCAGTAATAACAATATCATCAACATATACAACTAGTAGAACTATACCCTTATCAGATCGGCGATAGAAAACCGAATGATCAGATGTACTCTTCTTCACCAAAGCATACAAGAGCTTGACTAAACTTACCAAACCACGCACGAGGACTCTGTTTTAAACCATACAGAGATTTTCGAAGGCGACATACTTTATCACTCTCCCCCTGAGCAACAAACCCAGGTGGTTGTTCCATATAAACTTCCTCTTGAAGATCACCGTGAAGAAAAGCATTCTTAATGTCAAGTTGATGCAAAGGCCATTTATGGGTAGCAGCCATGGAAAGAAATAGGCGAATGGAAGTTAATTTGGCAACTGGAGAGAATGTATCCGAATAATCAGTTCCATAGATTTGAGCATAACCTTTGGCAACAAGGCGAGCTTTCAATCGAGCCACTGTTCCATCAGGATTCATCTTGACAGCAAACACCCATTTACAACCAATGGCCTTCTTTCCTGCAGGACGAGATACCAAATCCCAAGTACCATTATCATCTAAAGCAGTCATCTCCTCAATCATTGCATTTTGCCAGCCAGGATGAGATAAAGCTTCATGAACAGAGTTAGGAATAGATGTTGACTCAAGAGACGTAATAAAAGCATATGTGGAGGGAGATAACTGGTGATAGGAAATAAAGGAAGAAACGGGGTAAGTACACTTGCGTTTACCTTTGCGAAGAGCAATGGGAAGATCATCATTTGGCCCCGGATCACATGATGAAGGAAGCATTGATGGAGGACATAAGTATGAAGGTTGTGGTGGAGGTCGTCGTGAGTAGACTTGAGAAATCAACGGGTGGAAAGGAAGCACATCAATAGACAAGGATGGTGTGAGAGAAGTAACCTCATATATAAAAAAATTGTCATCCTCCCCCTGACACGAACTCGATGGTGATGAAGTAAAGGGTGTATCCTCAAAAAATGCAACATCAGGCGAAACCAGATACCTTTTAAGGGTAGGACAATAACAACGATAACCCTTTTGAACACGTGAATAACCCAAGAAGATACACTTCAAGGATTTGGGATCTAACTTAGTATGATGAGGACGAACGTCGCGAACAAAACAGACACAACCAAATATCTTAGGAGCAATAGGAAACAAATTCTTGGTAGGAAAAAGAACCCGGTAGGGAATCTCACCATTAAGAACAGAGGAAGGCATTCTATTAATCAAAAAACAAGCTGTAGAGACAGCATCCGCCCAAAAGGTTTTTGGAATATGCATTTGAAACGATAAAGCACGGGCAGTTTCAAGTAAATGCCTATTTTTTCGTTCTGCAACACCATTTTGAGATGGAGTGTCAGCACAGGAAGACTGATGAATAATGCCATGTTCACACAAGTAAGAGCCAAGAGAATGAGAAAAGTATTCACCCGCATTATCAGTACGGAAAGTTTTGATAGAGACATTAAACTGGTTTTTTATCTCAGTATGAAAGGCACAGAAGTGAGATAATAACTCAGAACGATTTTTCATTAAATATAACCAAGTTAGACGAGAATGATCGTCAACAAAAGTAACAAAATAACGAAATCCTGTTTGAGATACAACTGGACACGGACCCCAAATATCAGAATGAACTAACTCAAATGGAGCAATTGCTCGTTTATCGACTCGAGGACTCGAACTAAGACGATGAAATTTAGCAAATTGACACGAATCACAATTTAAAGAGGACAAAGACCTAAATTCTGGATAAAGTTTCTTCAACACGAACAAAGATGGATGACCTAAACGACAATGGACTTCAAAAGGAGAGGGAACGACAGGACACGCCACAGCTTGCGATACTTGATGATCAAAGAGATAAAGGCCTCCCGACTCATATCCTCTACCAATAATCTTCTTCGTCACACGATCCTGAAACAAGCAATAACCAGAAAAGAACATGACAACACAATTGAGGTCATGAGTAAGTTGACTAGTAGAGATTAAATTAAAGGATAAGTTAGGCAAATGTAACACAGAAGAGAGAGAAAATGATGGGGTAAGGTGAATAGTGCCAGAGCCAAGAACAGAAGATGTGGAGCCATCGGCCAATGTAACAGATGGAAAAGGGGCAGGGGACAACGGTTTAGAAAATAGGTGAGAATTACCTGTCATATGAGCTGTGGCACCAGAGTCTATGACCCATTTGGTAGATGATGTAAGAAGACACTTTGTATTACCTGGGGCAACAGTGGATACAACCGGAGTAGAGGAAGATGACGCTTGTAATGAATCTCGGTAATTCTGAAACTTAGCAAACTCTTATGCAGAAATAGTAACAGAAGCCTCTGGTATATCACATGTGGAGGCTATCTGAGCATGTTGAGATCGTTGACTATTCTTATATAACAATTTCCGACAATCACGTTTCATATGGCCTGGCTTACGACAGTAGTTACAAACAATCTCTACAGAATCTGGTTTTCGATGATCAATACTATTCCTCTGAGTTGCCCGAGGATTATTGTTCTTGCTAAAGAGAGCACTATTGGGTTGAGGAATAGACACACCCGTCGGAGAGCTTTCAATGCGAAGGACGCGAGTGAAGGCATCATCTAATGATGGAATCTTAGAGTCAGAGAGAATCTGTGTCTTTGCCATTCCAAATTCAGGTAAGAGTTCATTCAAAAAAATCATGACAGCCATCTTCTCTCGTTGAGTTTGTTGAACTTTAACATCAGGACTAAAAGGTAACAACAAGCCAAGCTCGGCGGTGATCTTCTTAAGCCGCATAAAGTAGCTGGTGACAGACTCAGCTTTCTGTTCCGCACGGAAAAATTGCATACAAACTTCAAACATTCTATGCACTTGCTCTTTACCTGAATATAGAAATTCTAAAAATTCCAAAAGTTCTTTAACCGACTCACAGTGATCAACCAATCCAATTATCTCACTCTCAATTGAGTTTTTGATCTGAAGATATAAACGGGCATCATCACGAAGCCAATCCTTCTTTTGCTTTGCATCTTCTAGGGGATCTTCGGTCATATGATCATCCATATCAGTACTTCTCAAATAAAATAAAATTGTCCGACGCCAATAGTAATAATTAGATCCATTTAACTTATGTTCTGTGATCTTAGAGGCTAAGAGAATAACGTTGGAGACTACCAAATTTTTTATGTCGGCCATATTGAAGTCACAATGATTGTAGTCCACACAAACAAAGAGAGAATCAATCCAAACAGCTGCAAAATTGGAAAAGAACCCAAAACTAATAGCGTAACCTTCGGTTTTCGTCGAACCCGAATGCTATTTGATAGACCCAATGGTACAGACTGAGCGGAAACAATGGTTCGAGACAAGCCCAGAAGACGGAGGACAAATCGGACGTCTCACGCGCTCTCACGCGCCGGCGCATGAGTGAAGACTAAGGAAATTTCGGCGGCGCGTGAAGGCCACGCGCGGTGTTTTCCGGCGATCGGCGAAGACAGACTTGGGCGTCTGGAGGTGGGGCTTCTTATGGTATGGGTGGTGTCGACAAAAGGTCAGCGGAAGGTAACCTAAACTCAAACCTAATGGAGGAGGAAGCTAATGGACATTCGAAACCCTAATGGCTCTGATACCATGTAATCTCGAATTCAGAGAAGTATATTTCTTATTATGTTTAGTCAAAGAACCCTCCAGACAAACTCATGGGCCAATTTATACAGTAAATTCTTAATACTTTAGTAATATTCCTAATTTCATCCTAATTACATTTCTATCAAAGAAAAATGTTCCTGGGCAACCGTAATTTAGCTTTTCTTCTTCTTTTTATTTCATAAATTCCTCTACCTTTCCTCCAAAATAATTCATGTTATATGCTGAATGCCTAGAATCCCTCACTAACTGAATAATAGACTATCTCATATATGGTTTTGAGTCTTTTGACAAGTCCAACAGCATTTTAGTTAACAGAAACAACAAAGGTAAGTCTAGATATGGTTTTTTTAGCTCAATGGTGGTGGATTGGTGATTATCCTAACGAGTTTTGCTGTTGGATATGGCTGCAAACCTACATTAAGTTATTTCAGGAGTCCAAAGTAGAGAATAATCATGGAGCAAATGCAGTAGTTTGCTAATTTTTTGAAGTTAGGCTTCGTATTTCAATATTTCCCTATTTGAAAGTTTACGCCAAACAGTTAATAACTGATATATCACTCAATTCAACAGTATTTTGTGACATTCATATCTCATGAGCAACCAAAAGCAATTACGTGCATGGAAAGATGCAAAATAGAATCAGGCGTTATATATATATATAAAAACATACATCAAGCTTTTGCTGCCGTTCTAATAGCTTATTCCTGGCTTCTTCAGCTGCCGCTGAAGCACTCTGAAAAAACGTTTAGGAGTCAGAGAACATTCATGATTAAGTAGAGAAAGGTAAAAACAATTCCAAATCATCATAACTAATACCCCAACTTTTCTGTACTTGGCCTTGATTTCTTCAGCTGTCCTCATCTTAGGTTGTGAGTCAGTACTAGCACCTTCAAATAACTTTTCCTTCTCTGATCTCTTGCCTTCATCAATTTTGAAATATAAGTGCAAAATGTAATAGAAATCAAGAAACTACCAGCAGATGAGAGTAAACAATACCTTCGTTTTCATTCTTGCTTGCCTTAGGCGAAAACCGCACAACTAAGGGTTCATCAATATTAATATCATCTGCATCAGAAAGCAATTTAAATTCAGAAAGTGAACATAAAGGTACTAAAGGAGTACAAAAAAAGCGCAAGTAGACAACCTATATCAAGCTCGACAACGCCTTGCCCATCAATCACACCTTTGGAGGGCTTTAAAAATGGAGGATATGAGTACAAACTTTCCAGATGTGCATCATTCAGTTTACAAAGACCAAAACGATCCACATCGTTTCCCACTTTACCACCCTTGAATCCCTTGACGACACTATCAAAAATCCCAGAAGAAGTAGCATTCTTGGACGGTAGAAACGAAACAAAAATCAGACTTCCCGAGAGAATTTTTAAAAACATTGAAAAATGGCCAGAAAGTAGAGTAAGATTACATGATTGTTCTGGCTCGGATAAAAGTTGTCCGAGACCTCTGCGGCAGCTGCAAGGACTTTATCGTGGAGGCAAGACAAAGACTCGGGAATCCTAAAAATAAAGAACACTGTCTCAAACTGATGAAATAGCATACTCTGTGAGATTAAAACCTTGAAAGGAAGAAGACACATTCATCCCCTCATAATACACAATATAATATCGGGAGAAAAACCTGAAAGCGTTTTCGTAGATCAATAGAGACACAACCGCAAACTCAGTCCCATTTAACTGTAAATTCAAATCGTAATAGAAATAAGTAAATGTAAATCACTCACGATACCAAGCTATCAAACTTAAATCAAATTAATCAGGATCACCATTGCTTGATAGTTATCCAGAACAAAATGATAAAAAACGATGCAGACAAATTGTGTGATACATCTGGAAGTATCACACGTAAGAAGATTAAGGAAATCAAAACGAATACAGTGCAAGAAATATGTATATTTGGGGTCAAAATTATAGTATTTGTTTCTCTTAAATCATTTGATAATGATTTAAATTTTTCTACATCTGTTTTTCTTTGTTTCTAGACTTTTTCTTCCATGTTCGTTTTCACAATTTAAAAAAAAATGAAATTTCCTCCATGCTTGTTATATTTTTAGCAATTTTGAAGTTGAAAACAACAAAAGTGTAAGCAACTGTTTGACAATTATTCTGTATCCATGCTATTTGAGAAAATAAAGAAATTCGAGAACTTATTTATCAGGGGAGAGAGAACCAGCATGAGTTGCCCATCATCAGAAGAACAGATTGTTTTGTCCATGTTAGTCTTGAAGTTCCACCGTAGAATTGATGTCAAGGAACTTTCCCACAGCACCTCCTCAAGATTTTGGAAGGATCTGTTTAAAGATGGAAGCAACTTGCAGTTACATATTAATACAACCAACGTATTATTGCTTGAGCTAAAACAGCATGGCCAAATGGAAAAGTAAAAGCGTGCAACTAGAAAATATATCACTTGGTTTGATGAAAAGATTATTGCTAGTAATTCGAAATGGACTGAAAACAAAAACTGTTTCAATTTGAAACATTGGTAACGGCTTTCACATCCACAACGTGAAGCAACTTGCTAGATGAAATGGTGATATGCACGAAGTTCTAAGAGGTCAAACTACTTCTACAGGCACTTTCTCGAAGGAAGCTAAAACTGTATGGACAACTGTGTTGTAGCCATCTGTGGAACAGAAATCTCCATGGACATCTCCACTCCATACATTTGGGAAAGCCTAAAATTTTCATTAAACTATCGAGTTCTTAATGGTCCATTCTTCACCTTATAGCTATAATTTAACCTAGTTCTCAAAATATTCTTCGATATGATTTCTGAATAAAACACAAATTTTGATTCTTAAAAATTGGCATAAAAGAAAGCACATTCAGAACTTCACCTGATCTCAATCATACCATTTTGGTAAAGAACTGCCAAGCCGGAGACTTTACCATCCTTCTTTAACAGTGTAGTCCAACAGCATGGTCTTGTAAGATTCACTTTCTGTATAAATTTATTCTCACCCTAGAATACGAATGCTCAACATATTAGCAAAAACATATTAGAAAAATGAAGGAAGCATGGTAAAAACACCAGAGGACACCTCATTCGTAAGCTTCAAGCGGTACAGGTATAATGCAGTCTCACAGCAAAGCAAAATGAACAAGTTAGTAACTGTTAACTCCGCATTCACAACTCCACTTGAGGTCTCAGCTCCAACTTCATGCAATGTACGTCCAGAGTGGGCATTGTCAGGTAAAGAACAGCTTTCTCCACTGATTTTTGGAGTGCTGGGTGCATGAGTTCCACCGAATGCTTCAGGTAATAAGTAATCACCATCTGAGCAAAAATTTAAATGTTGACTAAAACAATTCTAAAAGTAGCCAGAGAATAAATGAAAACAAACAGAACTATTTTGTTTTCCTTTTCTAATGAAGCACAGACCAATAAGATACATGGATATTGAAGTCAACTCCTTTGCAATTGTTGATTGGAAGCTGATGAGTTCACCGTTAGTACTATCAAGGACAGCTAAATCTGATTTCTTGGTCATTACGAGCAGGATTCCCTTTCTGGGAGGATTGGAAATTTTAGGTATAGACTCCTCAGAACTAGCCGCCAAGTGATTTGTCTCTCGAAATACTTTGATAGCCAGAGATATGACCGGAGATCTTGAGTTGGACAAGTCATTTGTCAGATATAGCAGTGACAATGTGTTAGAATCAATCACTGCAACCTGTCATAAAAATTCACAAGAGTAAGCATGTAGAATGTGTTTGATAGGAATTCGTTTTGTTTATCAACAATGTTGGCAAAGGCAGGGAGGATTAGAGACCCTGCGAGTCTCACAAAAACTTACATTGCTCTGCAACCTAACTAACAGTATTCAATGGAGCCCACAAAATCAACCAAACACACGTTCCTAAATAATAGGCAAAATCACACCAACGCACTCCCTTACATATTACATGGCCCTCCCTTTTTCACTTCCAACGTGCATAAAACTTCATGGTTTGGGATCCAATTAGTATTGTGCTTATGCTTGAGAATTGTCAAAGCAGAAGAACAGAAACTGTGATAGATCAACGAACTTTTGACACTTTAACAAATAAACATCATGTGCACGATAAACTCACCTGTCCAGATTCAAATCCAACAGCAAGTATGGCTCCACAGTTCTCAAAACTTAGAGTGCTAACAGAAGAATTTACGAGAGAAAACACAGCTACACATTGGAGTCCTTCTCCTCTATGCATATTATGAACTACAAGCAAGTTAGAAGTAAAAAATATACATATTACTGATAGAAATACAGTAGTAATATATGTGTCGCGCTACTTTGGGAGAAAGGAAATACAAAAATTCTAGGCCCCACTGTCTCCTACTTACACTCAACAATCAACCGGCAGCCTTCATTCACTTAGCTGTATCTTTTATACCTAATCTAGTAATCTTACTAACAAATACGTTGGGAGACTCCCTCACAGTCTCACACTGAAGCCCGCCACCATTATTAATAATTAACTCTAATTTATTTATTTAGAGTAGGCCTTTGTTCTTCTGAAGCATTTGGTACGATCAAAATGGACTCATATTCATGGAAACTTCAGTTTGTGGGTGTGGTTCCACTAAAGCCCACTTATTTATTCACAATGAACTTTTATTTATTTATTTACCGTAGGCTTTTATTCTTCTGGATTCTTTAATGTGATCAGAATGAATGCATATTCAAAGAAACTTCAATGGAGGTGAGGGTGGGGGTGGGGGCTCCCTCACCAATGAAGCCCGCTCCTATTTATTCGATTTAAAATTTTTATTTAGGTGGGGCTTTTGCTCTTCTAGACTTTTTGATTTGATCGAAATGGATGCATATTCCGCAAAACTGGTCCTATCTGGAGGGTTTTCTAGATTTGATTACTTTTAATGCCCTTCATTAGTGAAATGGAAGCCCTATTTTTACAATCAGTCTTCCTTCTTTGATTTAATTCATCTTTTAGATGTTTGAGAACTTTTAACTCTGTCTATTAAATTTTTTCTTATTCCAAAAAAAAAGAGAGAGAGAGAGAAATGTTTTAAAGGTAATGCACTAACTAGCCTTTATTAGCCATTTTCTTATTCCACGATACATTGTAGGACTTCATTCTCTGATTGACATCTTATGACGGCTGTGTTCCTCTCAGTACATAAGGATATCACTGAAGGTAACCGTAGAAATGTATTGTCAACAATTTAGGGAAAGGAACGTATGAAGATACCTTCATTCTTAGTCTCTGTCACATAGTGTAAGCTTGCCCCTTCCGAGCTCCCAACTAGTTTGTAAAGACGAACCTACAAACTCCCAAATGTAGATATAGTGACCTAATCATTTATTTCAACTCTCTTAAAAGAAGAGACTTAAAAGAATAAATGACATTACCAGACCACATTCACTGCCCACAGCAATGTTAAGAGTGACCGAGCAAAAGTCCAAAGCTGATATCGATGCACTTAAGCCAGCAATATTTAAGCCTATTACCTGTACATGAAACATGCCATATTCAAGGTGCAATATTGATGGAACTCATGAGTTTGCTCATAACCTAACATAAACGAAAAAGATATCTGCAGAATATAATATAATTGAAACTTCAAGAGAACATAGCATGAATTACAAACCTCAGGCTCTAAATAGAGAATAGGTGAGAAGGTTGGATATGTTGCATCCCATATTCGGACTGAACCATCTTGGTAACCAGCTATAAAAACTCTCTCAACCTGATAATCTCCAGCATCACGGAGTTGAGATGGTATACCACCAGTCAAAGGCCACGTTGTATCCCCTGGAACCTGAGTATGATGTTTGGCAGTAGTGACAATCTAGAGGAAAAATAATATTGTATCACACTGACATGCACAATGTTTTGCAGTTGATATGATTGAACAACTCAAACCATATGATTTAATTCTATCTGAATAAATAAACAATACAATTAATTCTAAGATAAAACTCTCTCAACCTAATTATTCTATCTTTTTTTTTTTTAATTATTTTTTCCACGATTATTAAATTAGGTTGTCTAATAATATGGAAAGATAGAGTACCGCATCCAGAGCCCCGAAGACCTTTCCTTCTCTATGAATGAAACCCAACTTTGCAACCATCACGCGTGGTTCAATATTGGGTATCATTGTAGGATATTGCACGCCAGAAGCAGAAGATAATTTCTCTTGTTGAGACATTAAGCCAGACAAGTAAGCATAATCATAAACATGCAACTGTCCAGGATTTGCCAGTACAAATAGAGAAATGCCTCTTTTTGTTTCACCAACGTTAGGTGCTAAAACAATATCTGCGAAAGAACCACTAAGTGTAAGGTCAAGGCGTCCAATGCATTTCAAGCTTTTTAGTCCAGAAGACCAATCAAGGCTCAGAATCTGCAACAAGAGAACAATCATATTATGAATATGAAGCAATACATAGTTACAAAACAAAGTAAAGTTAGACAAAAATATGAAGGACAAATGAAGAAACAAACTATACTTTTCCTTGTATTAATTATAGAACTCAAGTTAGTGAAAAGCTGAAGAATCTATTCGTTCTATTTGACATTCTACCAAAGCACTAATTTGTGTAAAAGCTTTTAGAGTGCTCCTGTAGTTTTGCATTACAATGCCCCAACAAGTGATTGTGGGACCTTCAAGATTTCCAAAGCCTCACAAAGTAGTCCGAATTTCCATCAATAACTTACAAAACAGTCACCCTAAACATAGACAGATACACAAGTTCAATCATAGCAAGTTATATCATATAAAAACAAGCTTATAATGCATATTGAAAGATTCCTAGACTGAGTTGTTCATGTCTTCTAACATAGCTTCACTTGCAAGTCTTGTTTACAATTTTCTATGCAATATTTTTAATTGTTTTCTTTCTAATACAAAATTGATAATTAGAATATACAGTCAAATAGGAAACACAAAAGGGTGGCCCCACAAAGCTACGTTGATGTGTACAACCCAATAATTAATTTACCTTCCGACGATTAAAAGTTTTATAAACAAACTTGAAGCATCTCCTTTCCACCTTTTTCAGATCATGTTTGGAGTAATTATAAAATAGTTAAAATCATTTTTGTCATTTTCAAAACCACTCTTCAACATGCTTTTAATTAGCCAAACCAATTTTGATGATATGAGAATTGCATTTAAAAGTGTAAAATTAAATATTAAATCAATTTTCAGTTATTAAATACATGTTTCGCTTTTGATGTAAGATTTTGAATGTGACAAAAGTAATTTTAAACCTTTCAAAATCACTCCTATGACATTGAAATAGAAAAATATGCAATTATAATGGAAAGGTAGAAAGCCTAAAATTTAATATGCATCATACCGTAAGCACTTCTGGGGATCCAATTTCATCACCACCATATACAAAAAGCGTTCCTTTGTGATTTTGCAACTCACTTGGACACCAACGCAAAATAATCACAGGTAGTCTTCTATTGCTTGATGATAACTGAAGCTTGACAACATTATTACGAGATTGATTAACTTGCTGATCTTTGGAAGAGGTAACATTTGAAAAATTCCAAAATAAGATATCTCCATCAACATAACCCACAGCTAGGATTGACCCATCACCAGCTACCCAACAGAGAGAGCTTATTTCTTTCTCCAATTCAAGGTCTGTTACATCTGTTGAGGGATTAGTCATGTTACCTTCCGTCAATTCAAGGTCCTTGTGACCTCTAACTATTACAGCTCGATCTTCAGAAGCATCCCAGAGAATAAGCAAGCCATTTTCATAAGCAATCAGCACTCTGTAAAAGATGACATGCCATTAATTTTACATAGAACAAAATAAGATTTATAAACATAAAACTTACCTTACATATTGTGTCAATTCTTTGTTGTACAAATACTTTCTATCACTCACTCTCTTATCTCAGATTCTCAGCCGTACCTTCTCACTCTGATGGAAGCAGAGATGCTTCTTTACTCAGTTAAGTAGTTAGACATTACTCTTGCTTTAATGTATTAGGGCAACCAATACGAACTCCTTGGCAATAAAGTTATAATTTATAAAAGTACAGGATAATGTTTTATGAGATTTAACTAAGCAAGCACATGTGCAGAATCATAATGTGATCTCTCTCATGTTATTGTAAGCAATCCAGCTCCATTTCCTCGTTTTTTGTTCATTGTTTTACCTATACACACGTTTTATTGTTTTAGTAAAAAGGTAAGCACTCCAC
This sequence comes from Cucumis hystrix, assembly GCA_025688845.1. NCBI lineage: Eukaryota > Viridiplantae > Streptophyta > Magnoliopsida > Cucurbitales > Cucurbitaceae > Cucumis > Cucumis hystrix. Next base: position 9,726,562 of record CM046892.1, on the reverse strand, counting down.
AGAAGTCCATTACAGGGGGAGTATAATAAAAGGACCCATGAGGTGCATGTTAGGTCCCAAACCAGATAGTAACAAACAATTGAGATTTTAGAAGTGAGCTCCTAGTCAAACATTCAAGAAGTTTGATGCTCACCCAGTGGCTTCCTGCAAGGACCAAAACTACCCCCTACTCCCATTGGCTCATCCATGTATGCCAACATAAACTGACAACTTTAGCTAAATCTACAACCTATTCCCAACACATCCCTCCCCCAACTGCCACACACAAGCACACTGTAAAGTCTCTCCAAGGATCATTCAAGAGGTTTGATGCTTCCAGTGGCTTCCTGGAAAGACCAAACTACCCCCTTCTTCCATAGACACGTCCATTTATGCCAACATAAACTAACAAACTTAGTTAAATGTAGGAGAAAGCCAACCTCACACTGAAAAGTTTCTAGAAACTACACAGAAAAGAAAAAGAGAGAGAGAGAGAGGAGGAGAGGGAGAAAATCTCAGTGTGCACTTCCGAGCTCCAGCCTCAGTAAACCAGATGAAAAAGAAAAACTTAATTGGAAGTATCAGAGAAGCTCTTATCGCTCTTTGGGTTTAAAACGTATGACAAGGGAAAGGTATCAATTTTGAGATCAGACAGAGAATGGAAGAATAGAGTTTATTACCCAAGTGGTTCCAAGCACTATTTGACTCTTTTAGTTTTTTAAACTATAAAGTATCTTTACAAAATCATCCTATACTCAGACAACAAGCCACTAAATTACTTCACTGTACCAGGAGAAAAATTAGGTAAAGGTGTAATTCTTAAAACAGGGAAACAAGAGGAAAGTTAAAGTATTTCCTTGCCTATTTCCAAGAGAACAAGGTTGGAGGAGAACACCAACAACTGAAGTTTGATCAGGCAGTTCCACCCCAATTACATCTGAGAAATTAAACGTATAATACATATTAGTAGAATAGAAGAATAATGCAGAACTACTTATCTCAGCCTCCTTTACAATGACAAAAATAAGAGAAGAAAAAAAAAGAAATTTGATGGAGAAATAAATTGAGTATTTTGACTGGCTCAAATTAGAAGTTATTTCTCCTATAATGCACATGATTGAAATGGTTCAAGATTACTGTGCCTGACATCATTAAATAATGAAGGCTAAGCATAGCAGTTAGTATCAGAAAAATGAAAACATTCCTACCAAACCATAATATTCATGTGAATTTGCAATAATATATACGAACTTCTGATAAAAAAATTTAAAATCCTAAATAGCAAGTCTTAAACTTGGTAAAATGTGTCCATTAAGCATTCAGTAATAAGTTTACTTATCATTACTAAGAAACTGTCCACAGCATAATCTATGTAATCCAAGTGAATTGACCAGGTGAAGCCAAATGTTATTTCACTTAAGCTGCAAACATCACTTGCTACTTTATATTATTATCAGTTTATTTGTAAAGCTAATAAGATGAGGTGTGGAGTTATCAGATTAAAAGATAACCACATAACTATTATTGCGAAGCACATCAAACGTAAATGCTAGAGATAAAAATCAAAGACATTACAAAATTTTATGAACCATTCATTACATATTTCTCTTCGGCCACTTAAACCCTCTTTGATGCAACTTTTTATTAATATTAATATTATATATATTATCTATGAGGGTTCGAATTATAGATGAGGTGGGGAGTTATCAGATTAAAAGATAACCACATAACTATTATTGCAAAGCACGTCAAAGGTAAAAGCTAGAGCAAAAAATCAAAGATGAAAAAAAACCCTATGAACCATCCATTACATGTTCTTTCTCTTCAACCTCTTAAACCCTCTTTGATGCAGCTTTTTATTAATATTAATGTTATATATATTATCTATGAGTGTTCGAATTAGCTTACATGGAGTTCAACTATTTTCACGACAAATGCTTGACCCTACTTCATTTGATTGTCAAGGTAACTTGTAGTATATTAAATTCAAATAAGTAGCTACCAGTATTTGAGTTTATTTCCTCTAGTCTTTTACCATTTACCTCTGCTCTTATTGTTCACTTAAGATGTAATTTAGTATGTTTGATGACAACTATGGTCAGAACTATGTATCTTAATAATGTAGACAAGATAAGATCACATGAGATTTTTAAGGATAGCTCTAATCCACATAAAGAGAAAGTATTACCAGATATGACATTTGCAGTAAGATAGTAGGGTAATTGTTTGATTTTTCTTTCTTCAGCATCAAACTTTAAGACAGCCACCATAGCATATTCACTTCCTACATACCTGAATATAATGACAGGTCACATTTCTATTTATTTTCAATTAATAAGTTCAAAACAAAATAAAGAAATTTTTTTTTTTAAAAAATGACAATAACGCATGATGGTACGGTACATGTAGCAGGAGCCAAAAAGTACAGAGAATGCAGTTATATTGGACTCCCATTGTAAAGTAGAAACTAACTGCCTATTCTCCAGATCCCAAACCTATCATTACCAAAGACATTTGAAACAGATCAGTAGCTGGTGGAAGAAACTAGGGGGAAAAATGAATGAAACAAGCCTATTAGACAAATATAGTTCAGAAACCCAATGCCTTTTGCTACTGATAAAAATTTAATAGTGTGAAGAGTCAAACCTGGATTTCATTATCATTTGATATGCTTACTAGAAAACCTTGGTTGTGTAAGAACTGTAAGAAAAGAACAAAAGAAAACATTATAATGTCATGATGTCAGATTATCAGCAATTTATATGACTGTCATACTGTACATGGTAATAGGTAACATACTGAACTAAAGCAACCCATGAGCAGTCTGAATCACAGGAGAGCACCAAACAGAGAAGAAAATTGCAGGGAAAAATGCACGCATTTGTTTGATCCAATAAACATGCTGTGTCATCCAAGTTATAAAAATTTATTTAAAGTTTCGCAAGCTAAATAGTACATGAATGATGCATCAAAACTAAGAAGAGATGAATCAGGTTCAAGAAGTTGGAGAAATGCTTAAAGGCAGGGGGGAAAGGATAGACTTTTTTTTTTTTTTTCTAATTAGAGACCTCCAAATTTTTGAATGGCAATGATTTAGGACAAGTGAAAATAGCTTCAATGTTGTCACCACCAAGAACTTTTATTCTACCATCCCTGCAGCAGGAAAGACCAAAACAGTTAAAAACAAAAAACAAAAACAAAAACAAATTGAGAGAGAAGACCAAAATTTAAAATAGGAAGTTAAAGTTGAACATATTTCCTTCCAGATAAGAAATGGTTGGAATTCAAAACCATTATACTCTTCAAATGATAAAACACAGAACCATAAATCACTTCAAGTGACTCTCGCTCTCAAGAATTTCAACAAATTGGAATTAATCAAAATCTTAAAGTGGTTAGGCAAGTTGAAGATGCAAGTCCGTCACCTTCTCTAAAGACATTCTCCACAGTAATTTGGAAGTAGATCAATGATAATGGAACACGATTTCTTACGAAACACATAAAAATTATACAGAGAAAAAGTTCTGAAGTATGAAAATAGACAAGAATTGTAGTATTAAGCAGATGACTCTAAGCATAACATTATCAATAACTCGAAGCAAATAGAAAATGATCTAGCCAACTCAAAGTGAACCAAAGATATGTGCACTGAGCACAGGAAGAAAATTAATGACCCTCAAGGCAACCAAAAACCAATGATTAATGAAAAATAATCTTCCAGAGGGTAGCAATCTACTTACAGTGTTCCTACAGCTAAAAGACTTTGTATGGGGTCATAAGCAAGAATTGATGCAGTAGGCGGGATCCCATAGTGAAGAGTGACACGTGGGTCCAAATCAGTTCCAGTTAATACTCCCTTCTTTGCACTCTGCCATCAAAAGAACGTTAAGAGCTCGTATAGATTGAATATAGCAAAAGGTGTCTTTTTAAAAAAAAAAATCATTTTTATTTAAACACTTTTGATAAAAATTGTTTGATGAATGTGTTTCAAAATCTATTGAGTAGATGACGAACACTCCAATTTCTTTTAGAGCAACAAATTTTCAAAATTAAATGCTTAGAAAAGTTAAACCAATCACTCTCTAAGTCCACTACATCCATGGAAAAAAAATCAATACGTTAGCCCCAAGTACAAGAAGATGATTATTTCAGAGCTGGACTGATTGGTCTATTAGAAAAGATAGATAGTGAAAGAGCACTTCATGGTGAAGATTCACGTATACTCAAAAACAAAAACAAAAAAAAAGTCAATTTGTTCACTCCATGGTCAATATAGAATCAGAAACTTGATTATTTGGACTGTGAAACTACAGTGGTGATTGTAGGTTCAGAACAACATTAACTCAATTGGTGAATTGGAATATAACTCAAAAACCATATGCTAATTGCTAGTCACCTAGGCATGTGCATAAACTAATTCCACTGAGCCCCAAATCACAAATTAATCAATCATTTCGTAACAGACAATGCAAAAAGGAAATAACTTTTCCTCATGATTGCACCAAGTTCAAGCTGAATTCAAAGATACCCTTCAACGATTGTTAAATTAAACAAATAAATGTGAAAACCCAAAAGGGGGGACGGGGAGAAAAATGCGAAGAACTTTGGAATTACTCTACCGGAGAAGGAGCTGAGGACGATGGAGATTGTTGATCGACGGGTTTATGAAATAATTTGGAAAACATGGCGGATTAACCAAAAAGAAGGCGTGTGTTGTGTTTCTCTGCGTTAATCTTCAACGAAATGTAACTTGATTATTGTTGCTTGACCTCTTCTGGGTTGTGGGAATTGTTCAAACGAGGAATATTAGGCATGAGATGAAGAAACAAATTCTCAAAAAAACATAGTGGAATTGGAAGGAGTTATTGGGGATCGTTGGAAAGTGGCCATGTTTGCATAAACAAAGCTTTGATTGATCTCCCGGCAAAAAAATGTTAGGACCCACAAACATAGCCGTCTCAAATCTAAATTGCCCACTCCACCCTCACACCTTTCAACATCCTTTTTCCTAATTAATTTATAAATCAAAATGGATTTGAGATTTTTGAATTTGGAATTAGGTAATCTTTAAAAATAGCAAATTTGATCAAATATTTACGAGTTATAGCAAATTTTCAGATTTTATCCATAATAAACATTTGATAGTCAATAATATTCTTGATAGCCAATAATATTCTTGATAGCAGCATGATAGATGTATATATAGAATTTAAAATTTTTATTACAGCTTATAAATATTTTAATTATTTTGCTATTTAAAAAAATGTACTTGATAAAAACACACCATATGAAAAAATATCCAAAAATACAACCTAACCATATCAAATTTTGCAACAATCCTTAGTTAAGAAACTTAAAATGCACACTGAAGGACAAAAAAACATTTATAGTGAAATACTTCTCCAAATTGAAGTTCGAGCATGTACCAAATCTATTTGAGCACTCGAAAATCAACGAATCTCAGTGATTTTGAGAGCAAAGAAATTGATAGCTCAATCAGAATGAGCACCTAGATTCCCAAAGGTTTTTAAAACAAATATATTTTCGTAACGGCAGAGTAGCCTTTATTTTGAATTTCAAACGAATATATTGAAATCTCGGTGATAATAGCCCAAGAAGAAGCACTTTTCAAGAGGTGTGCTATTTTCAAATATGAAACCTAAACCACATCATTTTTGGACAATTTTTCAATATATAAATATATTCAAACAAATTAATTTAATTGAGCGTCGAAGTAAAAAAAAATTCAAATGAGTATTTTTAAAATAGCAAAATAAATTAAAATATTTACAAGCTATAAAACAAATTTGGATTCTATCAATGATAGCTATATCCTTCTATCATTGTCTACCAATACCACTTATACAAAAATTTCATTGGCTATCAAATGTTTGTTATTGATAAAATCTGAAAATTTGTTATAGCTGTAAATATTTTATCAAATTTGCTATTTTTTACGATTCTCCTATTTTAAAGGGTATTTTCAAAAATAATAAGAAATACAAACTATTTATACTTTATGACAAAAAACCATTAAAAGGATAAAGAATTATTACACTTGATTTTGCTACAAAATGGTAAATAATTTGTCCATTTTGCTATTTTTGTCGATTCTCCCGTTTTTTTAAAATAGTGTAAAGAAAAAAAAAACAATTGAAATTATAAAAGGGACATTTTTAAAAATAGCAAAATAAATTAAAATATTTACAAGCTATAACAAAATTTTGGATTCTATCAATAATAGTCTTCTATCACTATAGCATATTAATAACTATTAGTCATAGAATTTGCTATAGGTTGTAAATATTTTGTAAAATTTGCTATTTTTGAAAATTTTCCATTATAAAATTCAAGAGTAAAGTCTAAACCTAAAAAAACATATATCGGTGGTTTTCAAATATAGCAAAATGAATCAAAATATATAGCAAAATTTTAGATTATATTAAAGATTGATATTAATAGACATAATAGATACTTATAGATTTTGTATATTAATGTCTATTATCGATGAAATTTGAAATTTTATCATATTTGTAAATATTTTATTCAACAGTTTTGTTATTTGAAATAATTTCTCAATATATTGTTTATATGATTTTATAGGAAAATTGTCTATGAACAATTTGTATGAATTGAAATATAAAAAAAAATTGGATTTTTTCAAAAACAATAAAATGAACTAAAATATTTACAAATTGCACCATCTATCTAATCTATCCCAATGATATATCACATATAGACGATTATATTTTACTTTATCTTGTAATGAAGAATAACACAATTAAGTTGGCGTTTGACAATGATTTCCTATTAATAAATTAAAACATGTACAAGTTTTGTATAAAATAATAAATAAAAATCTTGAATTTGGGGAAAAAATATTTTAGTCCCTACAATTTAAGATTCGATATATTCTTTTCGTACATACACACGTGTATTTATAAATAAAAGTGAAGTCTATGTCGTCTAAGTTTAGCATATCATTCCATTCCAATCAACTTTATGTTACTTATGTAACATAAAATGACATAATATTAAGTAACATAATATGACATGATAATTAATATTTTAGGGTTGTTTTCGAGTATAGCAAAATGAACAAAAATATTTGTAAGATATAATAAAATTTTAGATTTTTTAAATACGAAAGTATTAGAATGAAATTAGGTTAATTTACATATATAGAATAAAATACGAAAATATTTACGGTCCGTATAATAATAAATAAAAACATGAAGCCACCATTGTTTTTTCATAAATTCTAGATTTGCCTTTGATGGTTTTGGATTTCTCAAGATGAGTATTGGTTTTTTTCATAAATTCTAGATTTGCTCTTCATATTCTCACTTATTCTTGTTGGTGATTTTTTCATTTTTTCTTTCAGAATTTATTCTTTCTTCATCATCCTCTTCATTTTTTTTCTTTTTTTAGTACACGAATGTGTACCAAAATCTAAACGATCATACACGATCAATCGTCTATTCCAGATAAACAGAGATGGATCACTATCTGTCCCAGATAGATAATTGATAGATTCAAACGATCATTTACTAAGATCTGAACGATCGTGTACCTATATCTAAATGATCTTTTAGACTATATTATACTATCTTTTCAATTAGAAGTTTTTCATGCGCATGTGTGTGGCCGATTAATTGAGGAGTATTTTTGTTATTTCATGTTGTGGGCTTTTTCTTTTTCAAATTTGTTCTATACAGTATAAATATTTTTGTACTTTGTCCTAGTTTTGAAAAAATCCCATAAAAGTAATTATAGTTTTAATAGAATAGAGATACTAAAAGTTTTGTTATATTTTGTAAATATTTTTCAAGCAGTTTTGACATTTATTCAACTTTCTGTTTTTGTACATATAAAAATATCCACGAATTAATGACCCAAGGACAAATGGTATGAAATGAACATGATGTAATAGAAGGGGTTGAAAAGAAAAGGCATGAATATACAACATATAGAAAGTGAGACAATTAAATCTTTTAGAAACAAACAATTAGGCTTCATCCAACTACCATGCTACCTCTTCTTTATATCATACAAATTAAATAAAAAAAACAATTTTTGAAAAAATCCAATTGCCGCGTGACAATATTTTATTAGGTGCAACTTGAATGCATAAAAGATGGATGCTTCCTAACTATATTTAAATTTTTTACTTTCCAAACTTTAGTGTTTATTATTAAAGTTGAGTTGTTTATCCCAACTCATCTGTTGTTGTTGTTTTGAACTGGCGTTTTGAAAATTAAATATGTTTATTGAATCTTTAAACATGTGATAGTTATGTATCTAAAAAGCATTTGAATATTATTTAATTATGCACTTTACAAGTCTAACCTATTTTGACATTTTCTAAATTGGATGAATATATTAAATATAACACTTAGTTGAGTGTTTTATTAGATACACATTTTTCTAGGATACAAAAGATCCATCAAATATAAAATTGAAAATTTAGGAACCTATATGAAACACATGTTAGACATAAACATGATAATTTCATAACTAAATCATCATTTGGTTTTAGGTTTTTAATTTGTACCATTAAACTTATAAACACCATTCTATTCATATGTTTCAATGTTTTGAATTAAAATTTGACTAGAACGCAACGTGTTTCATTATGATAGTCTAAAAAAACATAATAAAGATTTGATAATTAGTCTCTTGTGTTTTGAAATAATTGACAAAAAAAATTATGTTTAAAGTAGTGTTTACCCCAAGTTCAGTTGGGTGGTGGAGTGACCTATATATTATAGGTCACTCAATGTCCAATTGGGTCCCTGAGAATATTTGGTTTTTCTTTCTTCCATCCTTAATTATATGGCTTTTTTTATGGTTTCAAGAGTTGTTGGAGCTCGACAGACTGCTAGAATGAAGATGTGTCTATGCTTGATGATGAATGTGGTGAAGCGTAGCAGTTCTAGCTTGGTTAAAGAGGTGATTCTAAACAAAATTTACTTACATTTGGCAGAGTTTAACCTAAGCAAGTTTGGGGCTTCTCGTGGGTTAGGAGAGAGAGGTGAGTCATGCTTCTTGGACTTAGCTTGTTGTTGGGGTTTTAAAACTCAACACTGAGGCCTCGTGGTTTGAGTGTGAATGGGCGAGCGGTGTAGGATAGGATGGGTTGTTTGTGACTCCCCTGAATCTCCCATTTTAGCTAATTGCGAGCCCGTTTGGAAGTAGTGGCATATTAGAATTTTGGATGCCTTGGTTATAATTAAAGGGCTCAAGTTTTCTGTTGTCCAAGTTTGATGTGGTTCTGTCATTATCTACTATGGTTGAGGCTGATTGTGTTGATCTTATTTCAACGTTAGATCATTGTAATCTAAACTTTTCTAGATTGAGTGATTTTGTTGTTCTAATTGAGAGTTTGGCTTTGATTGTTGGGATATTGTTTATCACGGTCGATACCTTTCAACCGTGCAGCACCATGACATTACGCTCGATCATAGTCAGACTTAAGAGGAACTCAAGTCTTTGCTCAACTCTTCACTACAAGAAAATAGGGATCTTTCGACGCACACAAGAGTTAGAATATATATGAAAACAAATCGAAAAAGGATCTTTTGAAGCAAAAAAAGTTTTCGGGATGAGAGTCAGGAGAGAAGATCTCGACGCCGTTATATTTTTTTAAAAAAACACCTTCCCCTCATCTTTACCGAATCTCCGTTGAAATCGAAAGAAAACTAATGCAATGGAAGAATATAATTGAAATTAGAAACTACCACAAAAAGATGCAAGGTGATAAATCATGCTACTAACTCATATGAAACATTAACAAGCATCAAAATCCATATACACCATAAATTAACTTTCAAAACCAGTTCAAATAGAGTAATAAACTAAAAAGAAGCATACCTCAACGATCTAATGTCATTCTACTGCAAAGGATAAGTAGTAAGGTGTAAGATCCATACCTAAAATTTAAGTTAAGAAGTGGAAGTTTTGGCTAAGTGTTCAAGATTGGTGTTTTAGAGTGATCTTCGCGAGAAGAATCAAGTATTTACGGAGAAGGATTCTGCAAGGAAAATAGAAAATTTAAGGTTGTGAGCTAAGAAGTTGTCTTAAGAAGTCTGTGAGGTAGCCTTGAAGTTTAAGTGTAAGTTCGTGGTAAGAGTTCTATGTGAGGAAAAGTTAGTTAGTTCGCGAGGAAGATTTCTTGGAGTAAAAGTGTAACTACGCGATAAGGATGTTCGCGAGAAAGGTTGGGCGAGTTAGGTTCTTCGCTAAATGAAGTTTGGCCAGAAGAAGTAAGGAAAATTTAGAGGAATTTTCTAAGTGTGATTAATGGACCACATGTGGAATTGAGGGTAAGCATGATTAAGGACACATCTTAAGTTTACACGTGCTCCATTAAGAAGCAGAAGCTGGCAATCTAAGAAGAGTTTAAGCATGACTAAGCTGGTTTAAGAGCTCTATAAATAGAGGACCTTAGTCATTTGTTTTGGGAATATTGAAGAGAAAATTAAAGTGTTGAAGTGTTGTCGGTATAGCTACTCGAGAAGAAGCTTGTGAGAAGAAGAAGAATGACTTCTTTAGTAAGAGTTTGTGAGTGTTTTTCTTCTTAAAAGTTTTGAGAGTGATTTTCTTAATGACTATGATTTCAATACTATGTCATGGTTTTCAAACCATTAGTTGTTTCCTTGAGATGATGCTAACTTTTATGTGCACATAAAGAGTCAAGGCCACCATGGGGTGTACGGACATGGTGATAAGAAGCTGAATTATGCATTGAAAAGAGCGTATAAAGTTTAGTGGCCTGAGCAACAAGGACAAATCTGTATACTCTCGGATGCTGAAGAACTCAGTAGTCTAAACACGAAGTTACATGACCACGTAAAGAGTGATCAGGATCCTTGGCGAACGGAATGATTGTTAACTAATGTGTGTGTATTTGAGATGATTCATTTATGTGAAATGATTTATTTATATGATTTGATATGTTATCTTGTTCTGTTTATGAAAAGGTATTGCAAAAAGGATTTCATAAAACCTCACTAAGTCTTTTAGACTTATTTTTTAAAATTGTTCTTCCAGAACTTAGGCGTTGAGGCCAAGAGAAGAGGGAAGTTTGGGCTTACCAAGCAAGGAGTTGCCAGGCGTTTAGTTATAAGCTTAAGTTTTTTGTTTGTATCTTTGGTTAAGTATTGTATCTATATATACTTGTACTAAAACGCATTGTTGGTAATGAAAGTTAAAGTTTGTTTTTTTTTCTTGTCCGCGTAAGTTCTATATCGCCCAAAGTATATTTGTTAAGTGTTTTGGCGATTAAGCTAAGTTAAAGAAGTTAAGATAAATGTCTTTGGCATTTAACCGTGTCAAGGATGCTCAAGCCACACTGCATCTCGCGAGACTCGCAAGCAGGTCTACGAGGCGGGGTGTGACATAAGGTGCTTAGAGATTGAAAGAAAAAGCATTAGAGTGACTTCAAGCCATGACCTTAGGAACAAAAAAATCATGATTTTAAGAAAAAGAGATTTTTAGGACAAAATTAGAAATCTAGCTTATTACATACTGGAAGAGATGGCAATGGCGATACCGAAAGAGAAAGACTAACGACGAGGACGGGGGTGGCACTAGTGGTGCATTTCCGTAACTCTTTCTTCTCCTCCTTCAGTTTTCGCAACCCCTTAATTTTTTCTCTCCTTCACAAATATGTGAATTATAGATGGGGTATGAGTTTTTAACGGAAAACTCCTAACGCATTAATGGTGGCGTTAGAAAAAGTTAAATATAATATAAAAAAATTATAGACTTGTCCCGACGCCGTTATGCATGGCGTCGAGAAACGTTAAATATAATAAAAAATTATGGACTTTTCCCGACGTCGTTATGCACGGCATTGAGAAATGTTAAATATAATAAGAAAATTATAATTTTTCCAACATCGTTATACATGACGTCGGACAAAGTTAAATATAATAAAAAAAATTATAGACTTTTCTCGATGTCGTTATGCATGGCATCGAAAAAAGTTAAATATAATAAGAAAATTATAAACTTTTTCTGACGTTGTTATGCATGGCGTCAGACAAAGTTGAATATAATAAAAAAATTATAGACTTTTTCCGACGCCATGCATAACGGCGTTAGGAAAAGTTTATACTTTTTTTATAAATTACCTTATACCAATATCGTCTTATGTTATGTCAGGATTGTCAACCTTTCGCAACTGAGTTTCTATGGCGTCGAAAGAAGCTTTTTTCTCGATGTTACTTATATCGACGCTTGTGTTGTATGTCGAAAAATACATATTTTCTTGTAGTGCTTTGAAGCTTTTCTTTGGACCTTAGACGAGGTACTTTCATCTTCAACTAAATTGAACGCATGCGAAACTAAACTTCATTTGGCCATACACATTGCATACACGTTGCCCAACAACCATACGTGTATTTGTCTTCACATGCAACTCTAGTCGACTTGCCTATACTCTAGGCCAAGCCTCGAGGCTCAACCTTACTCATATGTGAGGCTAAGGCCATCAGAATACAATGTCGCAACTCTCTTCAGCATTTAGGTTTCCAACCTCTCAGTCGTCCCATGTTTAGGGACCTTTCCAGAATGAGTCCTAACCTTAAACAGGCCAATACTAGCTTACAAGGCTTATTGAGTACAACCAGGTGATTCTTGTTGTTTCACTGTGTCATAACAAGCTTAACTAAGATATCAGCTCATAACTAGCTTATCAGAGCCATTAGACGCTTTCAAGACCATTCATGTTGCATACTAGCTCACAACTAGCTTATCGGGTCCACTGAGAGCTTCCAAGATAATTCCTATCTTGTTAGGTTAATACTAGCTTTTTGTCGCTTACTGAGTCCCCACCGTTAACTTAGGATGCTATCTTGAACATTAGGATATCACAAAACTTCATTTCACATCAGGGCATGCTTATTGAGAATTATCGTAAAACCGACCCATGTGTATTCTTCCAACTCAGGGCTTCCAGAACATCCATCCATCCGAGCATATCAATGTATACACCTTTTCAAGCCTGTTCTAAAGCATAGGGGCATACCAAGTACTATTATAGAACCTTTCACCCATTGGACGAGGCTCAACGTCGGCACACCTATGCCACCTGACACTATCCATGAGATCCCAAGATCCCGTTCTCAATGGAAGAGATTTAAGACACTCATCTTAAAACGTTCGCCCACGCCATGACACACACATCATGTGGCATGGGGCAGCACACTCAAGCCATAGGGTCTAGGGTGGTGGAGAGCTGATACCATACCTCTCCCAGTACATTTTGAACAGTTCCCTTTCTTCCAGCCTTGTACATTAATTGTGGCGAGTGGTAACACGCCAACGTAGAGCGTCTATCTAAACTTTAATTGACATGACATTCAATGCGCTTGTATATTTTATCAATACGTGTTTAACTCCAAAGCAAACCCCAACTTGACCCATCGAAGGATTAAGCACGCACGCACGCACGCATGCACAAACTAACTTTATATGAATTTCAAAAGTTAGCACCGTGGTAAAATTGTCTCTAGACTTAAATTTAAGTCATACTTCTTACTTTTTTTTGCCAATGAAATTTTTAGATCCACCACTCGGAGCCTCATTTGGTCCCCACTAAGTGTGTCACTAACACCACCAATGACACTGGTGCTTGTCTTCTTGCTTACTGGTTAATTTGGCATGCTTGCTCATTTATCTTGGTGTGTTGGATGATGCATCGACCTCTTCAAACGCATTATGGCACTTGGCTTGTCACCCTCTGTTTTGGCCTAACGAATGACACCCTTGAGTGTGTCATCGTGCTTTTTTGCCACGTCAACATGTTGCTAACTGCGTGTCAATATGCTTGCCTCTTGTCAACCCCTAATAGGGTCACAATCTACTTCTCTCAAGTATAATTGTGTCAAGTATAATTGTGGCATCATTCAAATAGGAAAAAAATATGTTCACATAATTTTGAATTATTTCTTTTTTACTAAATTAAACTACAAAACAATATATTTTAAAATTGAAGTATAAACAAGGAATTTTTTTCAAAAATAGAAAAATTGACCGACTATTTACACTTTATAGAAAAACTGGGTATTTTTAAAAATAGCAAAATAAACTAAAATATTTACAAGCTCTAACAAAATTTTGGATTCTATCAATGATAATCTTCTATCATTATAGCATATCAATGACTATCAGTGATATAATTTGTTATAAGTTGTAAATATTTTGTAAAACTGGCTATTTTTAAAATTTCGGTCGAAAAACTCACTAAAAAAAATTATTAGACTTCATGTGAATATTTGGTCAAATTTTTACAATTTTCTCTAAAAAAATGTGATAATAAAAATAAGAGAAAAAAAATTAAACTGTCACTGGTTTTGGTATAGTTGTAAAAAATGGAATATAAATTCCTTTGAGGTACGGGGAGATATAAAGAAAAAAAATTCAAAAATGAATTTTATTTTAGTATAATTATTAAAAAAAATGAAACATAAAATAAGTAATCCAAATCAAAATGAAATCCTTGTGAAAAGGGGCCCAGCTTCATAATTGAAACTGATTTCATGAGTATATTACACGTGGAATTTAAGATTAAATCAATTTTCGTCCTTTATTGCTAACTATTACATTTTCTTTTTTAATTACAAAAACAGTGCATATTTAAATATGCTAAAAAATTCATTCCTCCTCTCTTCCTCTTCATTTTCTCTCTTCTTCTTCTTCTAATGGCTTCCTCGCTCGATCACAATCAGCTACCAAACATCCACGCCGGCGCCACCGCCGCTCCCCCGCCTACTCCCTCCTCTCAAACCAACCACCTCTCCACCTCTGCCGCCGCCGACGCTCTCTCCAAGCTCCTCCATCGCCTACCGCCGAATCTTTCCCTCCCTACTCGCCGCTCCCCCTCCGTTATCCCACCGCCGACGATTTCCTTCTCAGAATCTCCTAATCCTGACCTTCTCAACCGCCTTCTCTCCGCCGCCTCCGAACTCGGCTTCTTCCAACTCACCGATCATAAAATCTCCTCTCATCTCGCGCTCTCCGCTGAGTCGGAATCCGCCCCTTTGTTCAATCTTCCTGCTGAGAAGGAGTCTCTGTTTCCAAAGAACTGGCCTCTTGGTTTCAAAGGCGATGGAGATGAAGAATCGGACGGCAGCAGTGAATCGTTGTGCTTCGATTCGAGGCTCTGTTTATCCGATTCGGCGGAAATTTCTTTACATTCTTTGACAGAGTTCGTTCTTGAAATGGAGAGTCTCGGATTGAAGATCGTTGAGTTTCTGTTTCGTGCGATTGGCTTTGAGAATCCAATCGGTGAAGATCGTACTGGATTCCGGTCGCTAGTATGGATATCGGAAGGTTGTCGGAGCACGGAACCGGCAATGGCCGGTGGATTTTATCCATTCATTATTGGACTGCAGTATCAGAGCAGAAACCAGAAGTGTTCTCTGTTAGGAGATTCCGGCTGGGTTGCGGCGGCGGCGGCGGCAGATTCTGTGATGGTTTCGATCGGAGATATTGCGCAAGTAAGTAACAAATACGCTGTCGTTTCGTTATTATTGTTATTTATTTATTTTAGTACGATTGCTATTATTTTTTCTTTTACAAAAGGAGTTATCTCCTTAATCTATCTTAGAATTGTTAATAATTAATAATTTATTTTAAATGTCATTAATCAATAATTTGAAAAAGTCTGTATTGCACGAATTGTGAGGCATTGGTCACGTGCGTTCGTGACAAACATGCTTGTTTCACAAATCCAGACAACCATAACAATCTCTCTCCATTATTATTTGTCAAAATGATTGATGCAATATTCTCAAAAAGAGGAAAAAAAAAGTTTGTTTTACTTTTGGCTATGGATGTAAATTGGGATTTTTTTAGTATTGGTAGAATTTAAAAGAAATCACATGATTTCCAAAACTATTTGGTGCAGTTTCGACATACATCCAAACTTTGAAATTGGTATACTAGCTAGTCATGGTATATAAGCTTAATCTAGATCCTTTAATGACATGAGCATTTGGGGTCACCTCAGGTAATAGCTAACACATCGTTCTGCTTGTCGTCAACTAGTAGCCCAAGTAATATCTGTCATGTATTGTGGAGATATGACGAATGAATACATTTTGTGAATGGAACTTATAGTTTATTATGAATAATCTGAAGAAAACAAAATGTAAAAAGTTGTACTTGAGCTTGGATCTGGGTTAAAAGACCAATTTGGACAACTAATGATATTGATATAAAATAAGTCACATATATATATATATAACAACCACAACAATAAAACTAGCACAATTTTAAAAACTCATAATTGTTTTTTTGTCAGAGCCAATCTCGATCAAGATAGATCTTGAGATTCTTTCCAAATTTAAAAAACTCTTTGAAAGATTTATCTCGATCTCTCTCGGTAGAGTGCATCATCGAGATTGAACTTTAATTTAAACTAATTGGCCTAAAAATGACTAACCCCAATAAAAAAAATCAGTTGATGGAGTGCGTGATGGAAGAACTTCCATGAAGGTCATCTTCTTTAATTTATAGCTAAGATATTTTCCTAAAAATGACTAAAAAGTATCTGCCTCTTAGCTTTTAGTTTTCATTTTAGCTTTTGTTTTTAAACTTTAGACATCTCGAGGCAACCTTAGCCCAATATCATATTACATAATGATTTTGCTCTTTAGCGGGGCCATCTTGAGGCAACTTTGACCTGGATCAATGACATAATTGCTTCTATTTATAAACTCGAGGACATCTCAGAACAACCTTAGTCTGAGATCATGCTGCATAATGTTTATGTTTTTTAACTCAAGCCATCTTGGGGCAACTTTGATTGGAGATCATTGAGATAATTGCCTAAAATTTTCAACTCGGTGTATCTCGGGGCCACGATGGCCCAATAACCATTAACCTAAATGATTCGAGAAGAGTATGATTTAAAGTAGTACCCTGGTGGGATTTATGTGTTCTAAAGTCTCATAATTTATTAGTTGATTAGTTTAATTATTAATTATGCAATATTTATTTGTGTATTAATTGGAAAAATCCAAGGTTATTGTATGATCTCAAATCAAATAAGACTTTAGATTAAAGTACCTCCATCACTCACTCCACCAACTCATTTTTTTTTTATTGGGGGTTAGTCATTTTTAGGCCAATTAGTTTAAATTAAAGTTCAATCTTGGTATGCACTCGGCCGAGAGGAACTAGATAAATTCTTAAAGAGTTTTTTAAATTTAAAAAGAATGTCGATCACAGTCGTGGGATAGTGTGATGAGCCGTTGTTTTTCTACTTCTTTTACTTGCAGCTCCACCGCATTTCAAGTTTGTCAAAGGAGTTGTATTTGGTATTGAGGTTTCAAATTAATCCGATATTTTTGTTCACTGTTTGAATTTGATACACTAAATTTTACAGGTGTGGAGCAACGGAAAACTCAAGAAAATGAGAGGAAGACCGGTGCCAATGGCATCAAGCGTAGCAAATACAAGCAGCACCAACTCACGCACAATCTCATTGTCGCTACTCATTACTCTACCTGTTGACACTCAAGTCTCTCCTCTTCTTCTGTCAACTAACGAAAATGCAAATGAGGAACAATTCGATAAAAAGGAAAAGGAAGATGATGGCGACAACGGTGAAGGAAAGGAAAAGGCAGTGTTTCATTCATTTAACTTCGAAGAGTATGCATGGAGAGTGTATCACGATCGGTGCTTTTTGCTAAAAGATCCGCTCAATAGATATCGAATTTGAATCAATCAATGGGATGGATTGAGTTGTCATTATTGTTATTATTATTATTTATTTAAAGCAGACTTTTGAGTCTAATGCATGAAGCAGTGATGTGTGAGATTAATTAATGTTACGTTATTTAGTTTATGTTTATTTTCCTAAATCTACAAGTATGATTGTACCTTTAATTTTAGCCTTTGTATCTTATTAATTAACATATAATATTTTATGCTGTTATACAACCTCAGTTAAATCCTAATTCTGAGAGCCTCCAATATTATATGCACATCTTTACTATGTATTGATGGTATTATTAGAGCAGAAATGTGGATTTTAATTTCTGGCAAATTTGACACAAAATACGTCATAAGTGTGTTCTTTTCGTTTCTTTCAACCTCATTTCTGTTCCTTTCTGTTCAATCTAAGAAATCTTAAATTTGCTCGTATTTGAGATGTGGATTTTACCAAATGTGGGATTTCCACTCTTTTGGGATGACGTCACCACCGCTCACGATCACTATTTTGTCAAATTTTGTGCTCTCCCTTTCAAATCTTCAAACCCTTTTATCTTAATTAAGTTTCTAAAGATTTTAAAATTATCCAAAAGACGAAGAACGAAGAATAAACAGAAGTTTTACGTGGAAATCTAGTTCAATAAAAAAAAACTAGGGTGAAAATCTTTTTTATTATTTTTTCATAAAACTAATGATACACAGGAGCATTAATTTATATGCAATAGACGTCTAATTAAAATAATGAAAGATAATTAGGGCAACATAAAAAAACTAAAAAACCTATGAGCTTTTGACATTAAAGAGTTTGACTAGGAAAATAACAAAATTGAAGTTTTACTTTGATATATAGCAAAATTTAATTTTAATTTGTGAAATAGCATAATAGTAAAAAATGGAAACAACACTAATGCAAAATTAATGTCTTTAATGTCTTAAATGTCCCTATTCTATTGAAAAAAATAACATTTCAAATACAATTATTCCAAAACCCAAAATATCCATAATTGACCCAATCTCCCAAAAACAATTGTTACAACTAAGGATGTCAAGAAGAATAGCAAATTACGACTTTTACTTTGAGAAAATAGCAAAAATAAATTTAAATTGTTAAAATAGCAAAACATAAAAATTAAAAAAATAAATAAATGGAACAATCCCTCAAATGCCCCTAACCAATATGTAAAATACAATTGTTCACATAAACCTTAAATATATTGTAATTGAAATAACATATATGCTACATAAAAATTCCCAAAAAACATAAAATTAGAAAAGTTGTCATTAATGGGAAGCTCAAAATTTAAAATCTCTGCAAGTGATAATTTTTTACTTGGATTTCGGCCGCTTACTTCCTTCTTTCATTTGAAACCCTAAAGAAAGTTTGAAAATCATTTGAAAAAATCAATTTATCAAAAAATTCAAAAAGGGAGCATTGTTGATATTATAATAAAGATGAAATCATGAAATTATACCATAGAATTCAAAACTAATATACATCTTAACAAGATACGCATCAGTGAGTTCGTTCACTCAAATCAGTGAGTTCGTTCACTCAAATCAGTGAGTTCTTCAAGTTCTTCATACATTCGAGATTCATTTGTGCTCTTCTCTTCTCTTATTTGCAAGAAAAAAAACGTATCTCTCTCATTGTGATTGTCTCTGGTCAGCTGCCCCCTCTCTCAATCTCCTTATTTTCTTTTCTCTAATAAAACCTAAAACAAGAAGATTCAAATAAATGCAAAAATACCATTAAGGCATAATTAGATTATAAAATTTAAATTCAAATTGTTATTAAAAATATATATTATGTATTATTTAATAAATGGTTTAAAATATAACAAATTTGAAAATATTGTATATAATTAAATATAATAAATTGTTTAAAATATAACAAATTCAAATAAGTGATTTCCATTATTTTAGGGATTAGATTGAGGAATAGTTGAAAATCCTCCAATTTTTTAGGCAAAATATTCATTAAACATAAATTTTATGAATTAAATAAATAAATAATAATTAATTTGATTTAAATACTAAAAATCTGAAAATTGGTTATGAATTATAGACACATATTTAGGAAATATTGGGAAATCTTGTCAATCTCGAAAATATCATAAATTAGTTAATATTTTTCAAAACTGATTGTAGTTTGCAAATACACTGTATCTGTAGCTATATGATATTTGGTCTCATTATTTGTATCATGCAAATACTCTGTATCGGTAAAACACGTATTATCCTACATTAAAAGGTATAAACACGTATTATACTTCTTAATTTAGACATGTGTAGCAAGGATAATTGGAAATAAAACGTCTAATTAAAATAAATATGAATATTAACGTAATTAAAAAACGCAAGGTGAAAAAATAATTATTCGATATAAGAGGCATAATAAATTATTATTTTTAAATAAAAATCAACCAAAATAAGTGTATAATCATAATTAGCACGATGGTAGGGATGGAATATAATCTCAGGAATGGTTGAAATTCTCATAACCATTTTTTATATTAACCATACGTACTGTTTATTATCTAATAATTTTTTAAAAATAATTTAAAATATAAATCATAAGAAAAATACTGAATTAGTGATTGCCATTATTTTAGGGACTAGATTTCATAATACTTGAATTGAAAATATTATGAATAAGTAACGGTTGAAAATATTTTAGCAATTTTTTAGGGAAAATTTTTATTAAACATCTTTTATGAATTAAATAAATAAATGTTAACTAATTTGATTTAAATACTAAAAATCCAAAAATTTGTTATGAATTATAGACATATATTTAGGGAATATTGAAAAAATCTTGTCAATCCCAAAAATATCATAGTTAATATTTTTCAAAACTGATTGTAGTTTGCAAATACACTATATGTGATATTTGGCCTCATTATTTGCATGCAAATACACTGTATCTGTAAAACACGTATTATCCTACATACATGGTATAAACGGGTAAAAATTCTTGATACATTGTGTGTAGGTTGCTGTGTATTTACTTCATTGTTCAAACACGGTGTATTTCTGACATGTGTAGAATCAACAACCACAATAAAATCATTGTCAGGAAATTTTGACATAATCAACATAAGCCAATACACGTCTTTGTCTTCAACAATTCGAATAAGGTTTGAACTATTGCATCCATCCCAATAAAGAGTAATGCGACACACAGAAAGAATGCTTGAAATGAAGATGAGTATGGAACAAATACATCAACCACACGGTAGTCAATATATCGAGAAGATTTCATCCATCAACCATCAAAAAGAGTCTTCACACGTTGCATTGACATTAGAAGAAATGGTAGAGGATAAAGGTAAAGGAATTAAAAGACAGACGGACAATAAAGTCAACAGTTGCCGTGAAAAAATTCCAAAACAGGCGTACGATAAATGCGAAATTATTCACCGAACTGAAAATAAATTCATTCGAATACTGTTGTACCTCAAAATAAAAGTTTAATTAAAAAACTATGTAGGGTAATGGTACAATTAAATAATTTTAGATAAAAATCATATTATTCTCACGGATTTTTTGGAATATTGACATTTGAATAATATTTTTTAGTGTTTTGGTGGTTTTAAATCAAACTTGAAAACGAACTTTTAAATAATAATAAATAATATCTATGGAAAATATATCATATTTAACTATAGTTCTATAAAAGGATTTTATTCCCCCTAATTTCGATGCATTTAACGTCTGTATCATTAGTTTAATGAAAATTTTATCATCCATACACATGGTTATATTAACATTTATTCCCGTTAAATAATGTTAATTCATTATTATTAATATGATCAATCCGTTTATGGAATATTTGTTACATACATAATTATAGGAGGATACACTCTTAATATGAAGTTGTTATTATATCAAATGCATAATTTTAAAGAAATATATAATTTTAAATTCAAATTTTGGAGATCTTCCAACTAAACTTTTAAAATCAAATGATAAAATAAATATTTATTACAATATATATGATCCAAAAACAATTAAGGATAAATATGAAAAATTGTGAATTTGTATGATATCTTTAGACATTAGTAAGAATTAACCAAACCTAAAGTAATGTACAATGAATAAATTATATAATGAATCGTTATATGAAAAATTATGTATTTATAAAATATAATAACATGTTATTAAGAATTAAGCAAAGGTTATGAAACGTCCTGAAGGAATAATATTATTAATGATTTTATGATATGAATTAAATAGTGTGAAATAAATAGATATTATTAAAAAATAATTTGTTAAGCATTTGATTTGAAGTGTACAAATCTGATAATCCGTTATAAATTGAAGAAATGAATCTAGCATATGTTGGTTAAATGAGATCAATTCGAAAAATAAATATCTATTTAATATTATTATAAAATTGAATGATATGCAAATACACTATAATCGTAATTATGTGTTATATTCCATTATTTTATGCTGCACAAATACACTGTAAGTGAAAAAAATGAGTTTCAAATTATTAAGGAGTAAAATCGGTTGAAAAAATGTCAAAAAAATCTACCTCATGCGATTTTGCTAAAAATCAAATTATTTAAAAAATTTGCTATTTTCCAAATTGTACTATATTATTTTGCCATTCTCACGGTTATCTCTAACAACTACCTCCTAATTTTTTGGAATAATAAGAGATATAACAACGTTTTTAAGAGTCATTTTGACAAATAACAAAACCACTTTTTCTTTTGAATTTTAGCAAATAGTATTCTTTGCACATGCATGGTATTTTATAAAATACCAAAATACCCATCAAATACCCACATTCCCCAACTGTAATTATTTCATTTCTACATTGTAATTAATTTTGTCCTTCATTTATATTTTTTATCTGAAAAAGATGTAGCAATCCATATCAAAATAACATTCTGGTTGAATCACAAAAATAACCAAATTATTATTTTGAATTAAAATTTTCTTACGCTCTTTTTGTTTAAGTGATAACTCGCTTATTTGTTGTAATTAATGTAATTATTTCAATATATTGCGTTCTTATAAAAAATATTGTCTTTGTAATTAATTTGTGATATACAGTTATAAGTTGATCAAAAGTCTTTCCACTATAATTAATTCCTGATACATTTTCGTACTACCAGGATGCAGGAAAATGGGGAACTATGGGCCTCATTCAGTAAATCGGTCTTGACTGCAGTGTCTGCTGGCACACACAGACGTCTCTCAAACAACAGTCCACCATCAGAGGATATGGAGAACTCATCAGTCTGTCCTCTCCCTACGAGGCGACGTCTCTCCTCCAAATAGGGATCACTATTCTGAGCATCAATAATCATCTGCCTCAGAGTTGGTTGCACTGTTAACTGAGCGAACTGTGAGGCAATTGCCCCTACAGATACTGCAATCTCAGCTCTCTCAAGGTCTCGATGTATCGGTACCTGACTAGTAATAAGCGCTGCTGAATGTGATACTTTCCTACTAAGAGCATCAGCTACCACATTCGCTTTACCTGGATGATATAATATCTCACAGTCATAATCTTTTACTAACTCGAGCCACCTTCGTTGTCTCATATTTAACTCCTTCTGGGTGAAGAAGTATTTCAGGCTCTTATGGTCAGTAAAGATTTGTATCTTTTCACCGTACAAATAATGTCTCCAAATTTTCAGTGCAAACACTACTACTGCCAACTCTAAATCATGTGTAGGGTAGTTCTGCTCATGGCTTTTCAACTGACGAGAGGCATATGCAACCACCTTACCTTGCTGCATCAAAACACATCCCAATCCTTTCTTAGAAGCATCACTGTAAATCACAAAATTCCCAGATCCATCCGGTACTGTAAGGACCGGTGAAGTAACTAACCTCTGCTTAAGGTTCTGAAAACTATCCTCACAAGCTGGGCTCCAAACAAAAGGAGTCCCCTTCCTGGTCAACTGGGTCAAGGGAGTAGCTATACGAGAAAAATCTGCCACGAACCTCCGGTAATAACCTGCTAAGCCCAGAAAACTACGAATCTCCCTGACAGTGGAGGGTCGAGACCAACTAGTAACAGCCTCAATCTTTGCAGGATCCACAGAAACTCCCTCACTAGAAACCCCATGACCAAGGAAAGCCACCTGCTTCAACCAGAATTCACACTTTGAGAACTTAGCATAAAGTTTATTCGCTCGAAGAGTCTCTAAAACTCTATGCAAATGTTCCTCATGTTCAGCCTCGGTCTTGGAATAAACTAAAATGTCATCAATGAAGACTATTACAAAAGTGTCTAAGAAATCCTTAAACACCCTGTTCATCAGATCCATAAATACAGCAGGTGCATTTGTCAATCCAAAAGACATTACAATGAATTCATAATGTCCATACCTCGAACGAAAAGCAGTCTTAGGAATATCACCTTCTTTAATCCTCAACTTATGGTAACCCGAGCGTAAATCAATCTTAGAGAATACAGTGGCTCCTTGCAACTGATCAAACAAATCGTCGATTCTGGGCAATGGATACCTATTCTTGACTGTCACCTTATTAAGTTCTCTGTAATCTATACAAAGACGCATTGATCCATCCTTCTTCTTCACAAACAGTACGGGTGCACCCCAAGGCGATACGCTAGGTCGAATAAAACCATTGTCAAGCAATTCCTGTAACTGTACCTTCAATTCTTTCAATTCAGCCGGAGCCATCCTGTAAGGGGCTCTAGAGATGGGAGCAGTACCCGGCTCCAACTCAATAGCAAAATCAATCTCCCTGTGAGGCGGAAGTCCTGGAAGCTCTTCTGGAAATACATCAGGATATTCTCTTACTACCGGTTCTGAGGTCAAAGAAATCTCAACTTCCCTAGTATCCACCACACTGGCCAAGATACTCCAGGTACCCTGGTTGAGTAACTTACTGGCCTTCATAGCCGAAATTACTTTAGGTATGACTACAGTCCCTACCCCTTTAAACTTAAAAATAGGCTCGGTAGGAGGACTAAACACTACCTCCTTACGAGAACAATCAATACTGGCATGATTGGCAGCCAACCAATCCATGCCTAAAATTACGTCGAAATCATGCATATCCAATACTAACAAGGTTACATCCAACACACGACCAGCTAGCTCAATTTGGCATGCTTTAATCCTTTCCTTCGACAACATAATTTCTCCCGATGGTGTAGACACCGATAAAACATAATCTAGGGGCTCCACTTCTAAACATGCATGAGTTACAAATATCGACGATATAAAAGAGTGAGAGGAACAAGAGTCGAACAAAGTTAAGGAAAAATGCCCCAACACTGGTAGCGTACCTGTAACAACTGTGCCAGCCCTTTCAGCCTCAAATCTGTTAGTAGCAAAAACTCTGCCCTGCTGTGGTGCTCTCGCTCCCTGACTGCTCTGCCCAAACTCAGTAGGCTTCAAAGGACAACGATCAGCCGTATGCCCCTCTTGCCTACACTTGAAGCAAATCCTTGTCCCAAATAAACAGCGACCCAGGTGGCGCTTCCCACAAGTGTTGCACGACGGTTTCTCTCTGGCAGTTTCACCTACCCCAAAGGGACTCTGCTGGAAACGGAGGAAATTACCACCTGACCTCATGTTCCTCTGAGGAACTTCAATGAACTTCTGCTCCGCAAATGAGGTTCCCTTGTCAACACTCTTTGGCTGAACCTCGTCCTTTCCAATACTCACATCCACTACCAGACGCAGTGCTTCAGCCTGAGTGGAGGGCTTTAGTGCTCGCACAAAGCCTCTGATCTCATCTCTCAATCCTCTAACAAACCTCTCAGCTCTGGCCTGCTCATTATCAACAAGCTCAGGGGCGAAGCACGACAACATGTCGAACTCCTGATCGTACTCCTCAACTGTCATGTGTCTTTGCTTCAATTCCAAGAATTCCTGGCTTTTAGCATCTCTAAGGTTAGCCGAGAAAAACTTGGTATAGAAGCAGTCTCTAAACTGGTCCCACGTGATCTGGTCCAACTTTCCACCCAACATACGCAGTGTGGACCTCCACCAGATAATACCTCTATCCCTAAGGAGAAAGACAGCACACTGAACCTTGTGCTCTTCTGGACATCTCATATAACTAAAAATGGTCTCCACAAAGACAACCACAACTCCGCCTTGGTAGGATCATCCAGTGATCCATCAAAAGTCTGAGGGTCGTATTTCCTAAAGTCCCTCAAGTGTTTCGTCTCTGTAGACAGCTGATTTGGTAACATCTGTGGCGGCTGTACGACCGATCCCTGCACAGGGGGGTCTACAGACGCAGGTGGAGCTGCTGGTACTGGGGAACTCACTGGCGCAGACTGGTTCTGAGCCATAGCAGCCGTAATAAGCTCTGTGATTCTCTGCTCCAGGTGAGCAGACAAGGCTGCCAAATCCGTTTGAGTAACAGGTGCAGCAGGGATACGCGGGTCAGTTTGGCCCACAGCAGGCTGACTACGCCCTGCTCCTCTACCTCGGCCTCTAAAACCACCCCTACGTGTACCTCTCCTTGGCGGCATGGTTTCCTAACATCCACCAAAAATTTTCCTTTTAGTCTTAAACATCAAAGGTCCTTAGTCAGTCTAGTTTAACTTAGGCAAGGTCATGTTCATAAAATCATACATATAAATCATGAAAGCATACCTGACGAGTGACGAAGGATCGTGCTAGCCATAGGGACATAAAAACATGGACTTAAATCATAAGTCAGTCTACAGAACCTAAATCTTAGGCTCTGATACCAACTGTGACGACCCAGACCTTTCGGACTGACCGTCTAAGTCGTCAATTTGACACAAAACCGTTTGTTGACAAAAGACATAGGAAGATTTAATCGGGCCCTATTTCCAAAATACAAAATTTCAAAGGCTGTTTACAAAAAATTTAACTATTTGAAGACTTAGTTAAATCAAAATAATTTCAAACCGTCAGCGGAAGCAGTTTAAAGACAGTCCCCTATGGCAATTCACGAGTCCTTCTTGTCCCTCGTCGGTCTGCCCCTCGTGTTACCTTTGCCTGAAAAGTTAAACATAAAAAGGGTGAGTATTAATATACTCAGTAAGAGACCCACTACTGGTCCCGTTAGGGAAAAAATAAATTATTAGCATCCTATGGTGTACCCTGCACAATCACAGTCTTGTGATCCCGTAGGATGCACATATCAGTCTAGTGCTCCCGAAGGATGCACATATCAGTCTAGTGCTCCCGAAGGATGCACATATCAGTCTAGTGCTCTCGAAGGATGCACATATCAGTCTAGTGCTCCCGAAGGATGCACATATCAGTCTAGTGCTCCCGAAGGATGCACATAAAGGGGATGATCCCGAAGGACACCCGCAGGGTAAATATCCGCTAGGAAACTAATAATTTATCCCTGCAGTCCATTCTAAACATCTTAACAGTCATGCTCAATAGAGTCAAATTTCCTTATCACATAAGCTACCCATTTAACCTCGAACGACCATATTATCCAAATTTCACCCAAGGACAGTTAAACATATCACTACATCAGTCATCAACTTAAATAACCTAGCAGTCACAACATACGCTAGATAACAAGTCCACGTCAATCCATACATACATATATAAATTTCATTCAGTCAAGCACAATATACGTTGAACTTTCAGTCCACACCCAAACAAACATCATAAACGTCATCCCTACTCAGTCCAGATATAACATTTCAGTCCATATAGTCCATACATCTTAATTCTTGTTATTGAGTCCAGTAGAAAGTCCCTTACCTCACTTTTATGCAAGTTCTTCAATCGAGCAAATTCCAATGAATAAATTCCAAAAATAATCAAACATAAAATTAACATCCTTCTAAATAGTTTCATCCATTCAATTCACCCATACGTAAACTTCACAACTTACTCAAGAAGTGGAGAGGCGAACTCCAACGAAGCTTATGGCAAAACTCAAGGTCCCTAACTTCACATCACCAATATTGCCTTCAAGAACAAACATCAAGGCAACCCATTAAACAAACATCACATCTCAAGGTATTTACAAAGGCAAAACCTTATAACCCAACAATCTCATCTTTACCAAAACCAACTTACAACAAAGCTTTGACGATCGACAGCAAAAATAGAAGCAGCGGCAACACCTACACGAAATAAATCGTGCAAAACCGATCTGCACGTGGATCGGCCCGCGATTGAAAATGGACAGCAGGTGCAGACGAAGGCAGAATGGTTCGGATGTTCCACGGCAGCTAGGCGCGACGAAGAGCCGTCCGGCGACGCAGCCGAATTCGTGCGACGCGGCCTGACAAGGAGAGAAAGGAACGCTCGGCTTCAATTTGGGCTGGGTCGGTCTCGAAGGGTGAGGGGCGCGTCGTTTAGCAAGAGATCGGCTTGGATCCGCGTTCGATTCGTGAGATGCGCGCGTCGGCAGCCTTGCGGACGGTACCAGGCGGCGGCGGACTGCTGCGAATGGAGAGGTGGTGCGGCTGGGCGGCTGGGCTTCGCCGGTCGGACGGAAGGAGAGGGGCGCGAACAGAGGAAGTCGTCGGCTGCACTTCGCGACTGAAGACCGAACGCCGAAGAGGACGAACGGCTGGCGATTGGGTTCGGCTGGCGGACGCAGAGGCGGTGAGGCTGGGCTCCGAGCGGCTGGACGGCGTGAGGTTGAACGGAAAAGAAGAGAGGGAGGTCGGCGGCGGCTAGGGCTGGGCGGAAGAAGAAGAAGAAGAAGAAAAGAAAAGAAAAAAAATCGAGGGGGGGGGGCACGTGAGGAAGAGGGGGGAAATTTTTTTTAATTTCCCCCATTTTCTTTTGCTTTATTTAAAAAAAAAAAAAAATAATAATAATAATAATTATAATAATTATAATAAAATAATAATATTTAATAATTAATAATAAAATCTTATTATTTTTATTATTACCTTTTTTTTTTTTTTAGGGCGTTACAAAAGATATCAACAACTTTATTCATTTTTTTATTTCACTATTGTGTTGAGATTTTAACAGCTTTATTCATTTTTTGTTTCAAAAGTAATAAAATTATTAATTTTTTGGCTAAATCTCAACCTTTTTATTTCAAAATATACTAACATTTTCTTCTTTTTTTTATTTCAAAATAACGTATTAGATCTTAATTTATTTTTAAATTTTGAATTTTGAATTTGAAAATTTAAATTAATTTTCCTATTAATATCTAAACCTTTTTATTATTACTATTTGAAAATTAAATCTCAACATTTTTTTATTTCAAAATAAGTTGAATCTTTGAACTCTTAAGAATTTAAAAATTAAAATTAGTTTTCGTAATAAATCTTAATTTATTTTTTAAAATTATTTTTTTGAATAAAATAGGCCTTAATATTGTGTTTTTAAATAAAATTTCCTAAATTTCATATACATTTTATTAAGTAAATAATATTAATTAAAAAAAATTAGATAAAATTCCTCTACGAGACAAGGAAGATAACTTTTGTATCTTTCTGTTTTGAATGAAGGTTTTTGTTCTTCCACCTAAGCGTTTACAGGTTGTAGACTTGAAAATCAAAGATGGAAGATGGAAAATGAAGATAGTGCTTGCGTGCTTCAAATGTTTATATTCTTTTTCTTGAAAATTCATGATGAAGAAGATGAAATTTAAACTTCAAATGGAAGAGGGTGGAGATTGGGGTTTGCCTGCTCGAACAAGATGAGATCAAAAAAAAAAATAAAAATAAAAATAAAGGAAAGTGGAGACGAAGGAAGATGAAGCTAAAACTCCAAATAGAAGAGGGTGAGATTGGAGTTTGTCCGCTCGAAGAAGATTAGATCAAAAAAGAAAAATGAAAGGTGAAGATGAAGTAAGATTTTCAAAATGGAAGATGAGAAACGAAAAAAAAAATGAAGCATGAAGATCGTTGCAACGAGTCTGTAAAATGAAGATAAATGGTTCTAACTTTGATTGGACAAGTACATATTCAAGATTTATTATTAAGGTGTATTTATTCTATTTTAGCCTTTATGTATAGGGGTATTTTGGGTTTTTTCAAATTCTTATTTATTGTATTTTTTCTTCATTTTGCCATTTTTGAAAAAAAAAAGAAACAGTTTTGCTATTTTTTAATATGGCAACTTTAAAATTGTTATTATTCAAGTTGACCCTAATTTTTTCCTACCAAAACAACAAAATCAATTAAAACCCATCAAAAAGCCCAATTTTCCCTCAAAAGCCCAATTTCATCTCCACCAAAATCCTAATTTCAAAACAAAATTGAAGGTTTCCTTGACGATTATGACATGTAGAGGTAACAAAATACATTCAAGGATCTTCTTAGATCTACTCCAAATGTTAGAAAAATAAAAATGTAGAATGTAGATCGTAGATCGTTTATTTTTGTTATTAATAAGAAGTTATATATAGGAGATACACTTTTGAATTGTATAACATAAAACCATAACAAAAACTTGTTTGTTATAACTCTATTATTGTCTTTCAATTGTATAACATACACTAGTTTTTCGAAAACTAATGCTAAAGGATGTATTATAAAGAATGTAATTAATATACAAATAGTGTTAAACAAACACTACAAGAAATCGAACCAATCGCAACGCCAGAAACGACGTTGACGAATGGTGCATCGGCATTGATCACCTTTTGCCGACGTGTACAACAACGCGTCGCGAAACAAGTTGTTCTATTTTCTAGATTAAGTTTAATAAGTAAACTTTTCACGACGTGTGG
The DNA here is from genome assembly GCA_025688845.1 of Cucumis hystrix. Taxonomy (NCBI): domain Eukaryota; kingdom Viridiplantae; phylum Streptophyta; class Magnoliopsida; order Cucurbitales; family Cucurbitaceae; genus Cucumis; species Cucumis hystrix. Next base: position 9,696,202 of record CM046892.1, on the reverse strand, counting down.
CAGGACGACATCACAGAAAGTAAGAACTTTGATTTATTTTCTAGATTTCCGCGACGTCCATCTGCCTTATGTCGCAGAAAGCCAATTTCGAAACGACATATTTCAACTTTTCGCAACGTATGTCAGGGAGATGTCGCAGAAAGTTAAATATTAAAAGACACGTTTCAACTTTCCACGACGTGTGTCAGATAGATGTCGCAAAAAGTTGAATTTGAAACGACACGTTTAAACCTTCCACGACGTCTATTTGATACACGTCGCGAATCCCTTGTTGTCGTCGACTTTTTTTTTTTTTTTTTTTTTTGAATTTATATGTGTAAAGTGTATGTATATGTATGTGTATGTATTTATATGTTTAGGGTGTATGTACATGTAATGTGGATGTATATATAAGTTTAATGTATATGTATTTGTAGGTATAGTTTAATGTGTATGTGTTACGTGTATGTTTAATGCATATGTATATATATATTTAGGGTGTATGTATATGTATATGTATTTTTAGTTTAATGTGTATGTATATATGTTTAATGTATATGTATAACTATGTATAGTTTAGGGTGTACGTATATATATATGTTTAATGTGTGTGTATATGTATGTTTAATGTATATGTAGGTATAGTTTAGTGTATATATATGTATGTATATATATTTTTTTGTAATTAGAAAAATATATAAAATTTAAATAATGTATGGATTTATGAAAATGCATGAGTTTAGATTAAATTTGAATACATTATATTGAACAATGGTTTAGGGATTAGATTAAATTTGAATACATTATAGTTTAGTAAATTTGAGATTGAGAGGTCTTTATCGAATTTGATATTGAATATGAATTTCACATTCAAATTGCTTTTGAATTTCACTTTCAAATTGCATTTGAATTTATAAAAATGTCAAATAGCCTAACTAAGATGGGAGTTTGGACATAAATTATTCACAAAATGAGTTTGAATAGTTGGAATATTTGAGAGAAGATGTATAAAACTAATATAACATATTTATCTGTTAGCCCTTTTAACGAGATAAACAAGAGTTGGATGAAAATTAGAATTAGGTTTTTTGTTGAGTACGAAGAAGTTTTTCAGTTTTTAGAGGTTGCAAAACATCACACAAATAATTATGAAAAAATAAGAAATCCATGCAAGAAATGTATGAATTCAAACTGAAACTCCTTAGAGGGTGTGAGGCGACATCTATTAACCATTGGAATAGCGTCCTCCTATATAAACTGAGTGTATCATGGAAAGCCCGTGAACTTGAACATATGTATGCAAACATTTGATGAAGGAACGAGTAGTAGTCACCTAATAGTTGATGAAGGAACTAACAGTAACCCATTTACTGAAGAAAATGAAATGTTGGATATGTTGCATGATTTACAAGTTGGTATTGAACAAGTAGAAGAGATGGAGGAAGGTTTAGATTTAAAAGAAGACAGAACAAACAACGTATTTAAGGAGTTACTAAATCAAGCAAGTTATGAGCTATATCCCGACTGTTCAGAATTTTCATCACTAAAATTTTTGGTTAAAATGATGCACATGAAAGTTCTCAATGGTTGGAGCAACAAGTCCTTTGATATGATGTTAAAGTTAAATAAAACGTGCGTTTCTAATGTGTGGTACCAACATCCCTAGTTCATTCTATTAAGCCAAACGAAAATTGCGTGATTTGGGCCTAGGGTACGAGAGTATTCATGCTTGTAAGTATGATTGTTTATTGTTATGGAAGGAGTTCGAGGACTTGCAACAATGTCCGACTTGTTGTGAGTCTCGATACAAGATTAATTCCAACAGATTAGGAAAAAAAATTCTACAAAAGGTATTGCATTACTTTCTGTTGGTGTCAAGATTACATCGATTGTTTGTATCGCATGAAAGTTCGACAGACATGCGATGACATAAGGATGAACGAGTGAAAACAGATAATGTGTTGAGACATCCAGCTGATGTAGAGGGATGGAAGCACTTTGATTATGAATTTCCTAGTTTTGCTTTAGAGCCATGAAATGTTCGTTTAGGGTTAGCTTCAAATAAGTTCAATTTGTTCGGTCATATAAGTACCTCGTACAGTATGTGATTTGTGGTGTTAATTTCGTATAATTTACCACCATGAAAATGCATGAAAGAGTCGAACTTCTTCATGTCATTGCTCATTCTCAGTTCTAAATCTCTTGGTAGAGAAATTGATGTGTACCTACAGCCGTTACTTGAGTAACTAAAAAATCTATGGACGTTTGGTGTGCATACGTATAATTGTTTGACAGATCAATGTTTTCAGTTGAATGCAGGCTTGTTGTGGACAATTAATGGCTTTCCAGCATATGGTGATCTATCTGGTTGGAGTACAAAAGGATATCAAGCATATCCCATTTGCATGAGGGATAGATCATCGTTCGGAATACGCAAAAAGACAACATTCATGGGACATCGACGATATCTTCCAGATAACCACATTTGGTGTAAAAGTAGGCTCCATGATGGAAAGGTAGCCACCTCCAGTTGTAATGAATGGCCAAGAAATATTGGAACAACTAGATTCCTTGGAGTTTCCAGTAATGAGTAAGCATCCTTCGTTAAAAGATAGAAAAAGAAAAAGAGTTCTTAATTGGACTAAGAAAAGTATTTTTTTCGATATTCCTTATTGGTCGAGACTACTTATTCGTCACAAACTTAATGTATTGCACATTGAAAAGAATGTTTGTCTAACTGAGGACGAGATATGCGAGATTGTTTTGGGTAGACGACCGGGGTACTCAAAAGGTCTTGGTTGGGGCCTAAAACCCAAGTCTAGAACTGCCACTTCATCTTCTTCCTCCAATACGTATGACTACCAATCACACATAGCGGAGGTTAGCGAACTAAAGGCAAGCCTTGAAAACGCTAATCAAATGGTCGAAGAATAACATCTGAACGAGATCGACAAATGGCAGACTATGCACTACAAATAGAAGAGATGAAGAAGATGCTCGAGGCTATGAGTCGAACACAGAGAGGCCCGTGATCACTTGGGGTACGCACTTTTCAATATTTAATTTGTTTAATTTTGTATACGTGATATTCTAACTATACTTTTATGTCATGTAGATTTTGCGTCCATAGCTACGACGCACTAGAGCATTTTTGAGTTTTTTTTTTAATGTAATGTTTTGAATTATGTAATTTTTTTTTTTTTTTTTTGTATTGAACATATATTTCATGTATTATTTTGTAATGAATGAAAATATTTTTATTTTAATAATTTTACTACAAATTTTACTATGTTGGAGCTTAGTTAAAATAAGTAAAATAAATGATAAAAATGACAAATAAATAAAAAATGATTTAAAGTCTTCCTTGATGCAAACGTCGCAGAAGTTTTTTGCAACGTCACGTCGCGAAAGCCTTCTGCAATGTACTGACACATGCGCTGGGGAAATTTTTCCCTTCGTTGGCTTTAAATGTGTAGCCGAAAGTATCCACGACGGGCTCTCTGCAACGTTCCTACCGACTTCATCTTCAACGTCAAAGTAACCTTCCGCGACGTGGGTGAGGGTTTTCAGCGACGTGTTGCTGCAACGGGAAAAGCCTTATTTCTTGTTGTGAAATAAGATATAGTCTACAAATTAGTTTAAACAACATTAAAATTATAAAAAAAATACCATAAATAACAATACTTCAAAGTATTATAAGAAAAATGAGTCTTTTAAAAAATATAACAAAACGGTAATATATTTACAATGTATAGAACAATTTCCAAAATGAAAAAAGTCCATAGACTCATAATAAGAAATACCAAAAAAATCTCGTGATTAATTGACACCAAACGTGCATAATATATTTAGTAAATGATTGTTTAAATTTGGCTATTTTTTCTTACACGATCGTTTAGATTTGACTACCCAATCTAAACAATTTTTCTTTTCAAGATTCCTTGTGTGACTACCCAGACCTTTCGGACTGACCGTCTAAGTCGTCAATTTGACACAAAACCGTTTGTTGACAAATGACATAAGAAGATTCAGTTGAAACCGTAAGAAAACGAAGGAAAATTTAATCGGGCCCTATTTCAAAAATACAAAATTTCAAAGGCTGTTTACAAAAAAT
>CM046892.1:9632657-9692099 GCA_025688845.1 Cucumis hystrix | reverse complement strand
GATTTTTTAAAAAGATTTTTTGGTACAATATCATTTAAATTTGATCGTTAGCCAAATCGAAACAATTTTTTTTCAAGATTTTTTGGTACACGATCGTTTAAATTTGGTAGCCAAATCTAAACAAATTTTGATAGCCAATTCTCAACGATTTTTTCAAGATTTGTTTTGTACATAATCGTTTATATTTGGTACACGATCATTTAGATTTGATCGTTTAAATTAGCTACCTAAAGATAAATGATTTTTTTAAAGATTCTTCGGTACACGATCGTTTAGAGTTGACTATTTTTTGTACATAATCAAATAGATTTGGCACACAATCTTAAACAACCAAATAACAATTTTGAAAAAAAATAAAAGAAAAATTACAGAAGAAAGAGAAAAAGACTATTGAAAGAAAGAAAAATCGCAGAAGAGAGAAGAAAGATGATGAAAAGTAATGGCAAGCCTGAAATATTTGTAAAAAAGTGACTAGCTTCATGGGCTTTTTCATTTTGTTACAGTAAATATTTTGCCAGTTTGTTATATTTATGAAAATTATCCTAAGAAAAATACATATTTTCTGAATATTTTTTAAAGATAGAATCAAATAATAAATATAAAGATCATATTTAACAATTTCTTAAATAAACATTATATACATGTAGAAACTAAAAATAGAAATATACATTTTAAAATAATAAAAAGGAAAAATATAAAAAAAACGTTGCAATAAAAAATTATTAGAACCACATATTTCAGAAATTCAAAAAGTGTCCTGTATTTTTGGAATCTAAACATATAACAATGTTTCAACTTTGCCCTATATTATTGGAATTTATTAAATATAGATTAGGAACACGTAGAAAATAAACATATAAAGATACAATTTAAAATAATAAAAAGAAAAAAAATAAATGTATCTTCAACACTTATTAGAACTACACATCTTCCGCATATCACATTTGCCCTATATTACTTAAATTATATAATTCCAAAATCTTATTAAAGATATATTTTATGTATTATTTAATTATATACTACCAAAATGTTAATAAGTGATTAATGTCATAATGATATAACTAACTGAGAATCTGGAAGATATATATTCCATTATTATAGGGGAAGTTGTTGCCATCTCGTTCAGCAACAAAATCCCAGATTTAGTTAGAATTTAATAAAAGCATATGGTTTGTAAAATACACTATATTTTCCAAATCTGCGCAATCTTGCCCCATGATGGATCCATTAAAATAAACTGTACTTTGAATCTACGAACTATCATAGAATCAGGGGTAGAGTCAAGATTAATAGAATTTCATAAATTCGCGTGTCCACTATTTGCTAAAAATCTTATTCATCCGTAAGTTTTTGCTATATTTTCGATGATATCTCCAAATATGTTATTCCTACAGTTATCTCTTACAACAAGCTCGCTAATGCTTAGTTGGGTTAGGGCCATGGTTATGAACATAAGTTGTGCACCCGAATACCCGAAGAGGAGCATCATAAATGGTAAGGTAGACACATCAAGTTTAGAAAAAAGATGAGCAAATAAATGTTTCATATATTGAAAATTAGGGTGGCCTAAACAAAGATAAAAGACTAGTTCTTTACATAAGTAAATTCCTACCAGATAAGAGAGAGCTTGTTAAAAAAAGTTGTGACATCGATGGTTCCTTGCTTGCACTCATGAATTTGTTTCCATAGTGTGTATAGGCGAGAGACATTTTGACGTTTGGAATATAGTTTCTTGGCTGTGTCCCAAATATCCTTAGCAGTTGCAGCATACAATAAAGGTTTGTTGATATGTGGCTCCATACTATTTATCAATGTAGATCAAAGAAGAGAGTCATCTCCCTTCCAGTACCATTTCTATGGGTTTCCCAATGGACAAAGTATTTCTCCAGTTAGAAAACCAAATTTATGTCGTCTTTCAAAGACCATTTTCACTAACTGAAACCATGAAAAATAGTTATGTTGTTCAATTTCCCCTCTAAAAATATCATGTAAACTATGCCAATATATTAGTTGCATAAGAAGAGGATAAAGTAGAGAACGAGGTTACCAGATTCTTAGAATACATTGGTAAAGGTGAGTATGAAAGCCATGACCAAGAATGTTGGATCTCGTCCCTAAGGTAGCCTAAATTGCTGCAATCTGCTATAAAATCCCTTCTAATTGCTCCTGAGCTATACTCGAAGAAGAAGAGGAAGCTTGCACACTAAGGTTGAAATGTGTCAAAGATTCACCAACCTCAAATGTTTATTCCTAACCTCAGGATGATAATTAAGGTTTGCAGCAGAATCGGTGAGTGGCAGCGCATACAATTTGCAGAAGCAGTGGTGACTAGACAGAATTAGGCGGCAGCACATGGAGTGACACGTGAGGGACATTATAGGTTGTAGATGAAGACAATGGTGGCAAAAAAAAGGTTTGATTGGCGTGATCTGAACTGGATAGGTTGGTCTAGAGCTCCTCGATGACGGTGCGTGGGCGACACGTAGAGGTGCAGACGACAAAAAGGGTGACAAAATCATGTGGCTAGCATTGTCTGAAGACGGTAAAACCACTAATCCATGGCAGCGTTGATTCGAGCATCGACGACGATGCTTATACCAATGATTGTCTCCTCTATTTAGTTTCCATCAAGAGTTGTGTTGTCTAGGGTTTGGTCAATATCATGCTTTGATACCATATTGAAAGTAGAGACGAAGAACAAACACAAGTTTTACATGAAAGTCCTAGTTTAGAGACAAAACCACGGTGCAAATCTTTCTTATTATTTTCTTATAAAACTAATGATATAAAGGAGCATTAATTTATAGGAAATAAAAGCTTAATTAAAATAATAAAAGATAATTAGAACAACATAAAAGACTAAAAAACCTTAGGGCTTTCAACATTACAACAAGCCCGCTAATTCTAACAAAAACCAAACTTTCAACAGCTAACTTGAATTCTGATAACGTTGAAAATATGCTATATTATCCTGCTTAATTTGGGATTGTTCTTGTATTTTACGTGTCTATTTCTTTGATTTTTTAAGTAATAAGATTCATTTAGGTCACTCTAAGTTATAATGTCTATTTCTGGACAAAACGAACTCAATTGGAGGTTTAAAGTGTTAAACGATCAAAGCAAGAAAACTCAAAATTGGAGCATAGAATTCGTGACATTGTTCGTGGCGCCATAATGCAAAAGGTGCTTTATACAAGCATAGTGCATAGTGTTATGGCACTATCCTATAGCATTGCGCTGCTACAAAGTTTACGAAAGTAAGCGTTGCACGTATTTGCACGATGTCGCAGTGCTACAACATTTTGCTTGATTTATACCTAGCTGCCAACATTTGTAATTATTCCCTTAATTGCTGACTCCAAGTATTAAACAAAGCGTTGTATAATTATCCTTGAATTAGCGGAATTAGTGGAATTATATCCCAAGTATGGTGAATAATCTTTGTGTTTGGTGTGTTGTTCATCAAACAATTCATTGACCAAATCCACTTACTTAGTGATTGTTTGTGTAAGTTAATTTGCAAATAAGATTTGTGATGAAAAGCTTACAAGTGTAGAGGAAATATGAATAAAAAAAATTACTCTAATTGCATCTAACTAATTAGACATTAACATGCATAACAACTACCCTAATTAAATGAAATTAAGGTTAATAGAAGTCATACCTTTGTAGTAGCTTCCCGATCCTCAAAATCTCTACACGAACTCGAACCGAAAATCACCACTAGAGTTTACTCACTATTTTTCAGACTTAGAACTGGGTTGTGGGACTCGTAAGGTGGAGAAAATCGAAAGAGAAATGGAGTTCGATGGTGGAAATTTAGGTTTGAGATTTGTGAGAAATAATTTTGGATGAAAATTTGAAATACAAAATTACAAAATTTTGGTCAAAAGTATTTTTTTTAATTTGAAACAAACCATATTTATAACCTAATTACATGCGATTTTTGCATGGAATTAGTTGGCCAAACCTCAATGCCTAGCATTCTACTAACCATTAGTGGAACTTAGTGGGCTACGTGTTTACATCTCATGTAGCCACCTATCTCACTAAATGTTAGTGGGATTATCCAAAAAAAAAAATGAATTTTTTCACTAATTTAATCCAAGGGCAATATGGTCATATCAACTTTAAAATCAAAGTCAAACATTGACTTTTTCAAGTCAAAAGTCAACATTTTGACTTTTTACCACTTTGTCCATCTTGATTAATTTCACCTCCCGAGCATGAATCCCCATTCATTTTTCAAAAATTCAAATCACATTTGAATATAAAATCAGTCAAAGTTTGATTTTTCAAAGTTAAAAGTCAACATTTTAACTTTTTACAACTTTGATCATTTCCATCAATTTTGAGCTTCCGAATATGAATTTGTATTCATATTTTTAATATTTAAATCACAATTAAACATAAAACTCTATCTCAAACTTATGATCGATGACTATATCACATATATTCGTTGATTTTTCTCTTTTTACCTAATTCGAACAATTCGAATTATTCCAACATATTGTTTTACGTTTATTCCATATGAGGTAGCAGGGGAACCTAATGGACATATAGATCATGGGTTCCAACGATCCGAGATTAACTAACTAAACCTTTCAGACCGAGCTAATCAACATTCGTTAACTAACAAATCATTCCACTAAAGTTCGATAGTTGCACTCCCCTCACTATAGATATATTTTTGTCCATCCAATATAACCATGATCAGTAAGTTAATCCTTCACAGGTTGTTCGTAACCTTAGTTGGGTCAAAATTCCGTTTTACTCTCGAGATTATATCTTGCTCCTTAAGTCCCACTGATTCACTTTTTAACAAATGGTTTAAAGTCCAACTTATAAACTGAATCCCTCTCAGACCAATGAGAGGGTGGGCCCTTTGTTCAAGACTTGGACTTAGTCCTTAAGAGAACAACCTATCTACTAACCTTAAAGCGGGTAGGAGTGAATTATGTCTCGCACTTTATGTCCCTAGCCATCCACTCGATCTTACCCCTAAAATGGGAGGCTTGTTGGGTCAACACCATTGAGTTTCGCTCGCCCATGCAGATCTAAGGATAATTATGTGTGTGAATAGATTTTCATAGTTAGCTCAGGATTAAGATTAAGTTACCTAGGTCATCAAAAAACGAAATAGTCAGTTTTATATAGTCTATGTTATAATTTAAAAGTGACTATTTCATGGTTCCAGTCTTCTGTAAACTTTTTACATAGGATGCCCTCACTTCCATGTCTCTACATGAACAATTGAGGATCACATCGTTTGTACTAACTACAAAGCAGGCCGTATCCGTAGTGTTCCCAGAATAAGGCGTTCAACCTTATTCATAAACTATAGACCATTTGGGCTATATACTCGAACTTGATCCACATTTATGTCTCTAAAGTTCAAGTCTACACTAGATAGCCTAAGTACCTTAGTTTATTGAATTCAAGATTATAGTATTCTCTTTTCACTAATAAGACCTGAATAACCACTTTATTGAATATAATATAATTTTAAACTACAAACTACGAGTTTTAGGACATAAATTCCAAAAATTTGCATGTAATTTGGCTATATAATTACACAATTTGGTTGCGTAAATAAATGATGAGCCTTAGTGTATTTTATTGAACTTAATTATTCAGAGCTTCTTTCTCACTTATAAAATCATAAAATTAGTCATTATTTTGGTCTCACAAACAAGTTCTTAGTCTAGAGAATAGTAGAGAAGACTTAAATGGTTGTCTTTGATAGATTTGTGATCAACAACAACAAACAAGCGAAAATTTGAGCTACAAAGGTATAGTTTCTCAAACACTGTTTTTGTTCTTTTTGGAAAGCATGTTTAATTAATTCTTTTAATTAGTGTAATTAGGATGATATTTGATTCAGTTTCTTCCACTACATAATATATACTTCCTTCACCATTCTTTAAATTCTTTAATAAGTGTAATTAGAATTGTTTATTGATTCAAAAATTTCAATCTAACAACATTTGTCTAACTAGCATATGATTGACTTTTCTTCAAACATTCAATTAGGCAATTTCAAATTGTATGATCGATTCAACTTTTGTGCCAAATCTTAATACCAACTGATTTGCATGTTTAGGATGCTTTTCATCTAAATATAAAGATCGAATTCGATTTATAGAACATCACTCTAGCTTCTCTAGGCATGATCAGCTAAGAATTTGTTCATATTTTACAAGGGATTTGATATGCATGAAAAATCAATGATTGAGTTGTGAATCAAAAGTAAACTAAACAAAGTCTTGTGCCAAGTGTTTGTCTCATTGATAATTTTTAATCCAATGATCTTTCAATATGTCTCTTGCTATCGTTTTAATTCATTCAAGTAAAATTAAAACCAATTCAACAACACCCTCCCACCTATTGGTTACTTTACAACCATTTGATGTCGGTTCATTGTGGTAGCGGTGTTTAAAAAAATCGATAACCCGACCAACCCGGCTTATCCAACCCAAATTGTAAGGGTTGGGTTGGGTTAGATTTTATGTTGGGTTGGGTTGGGTTGTGTTAAAAAATGGAAAAATGAAAAAATGAAAATTTGGACCAGGTAGCCGGATTGGACTGATAAGGGTCGGGTTGACCCAACCCACTCGATTATACATTATATATAAAACTTATAATCTATTCTAAAGCAAAAGCCCAAGGCGTCTTCTGCTCCCACTTCGCACGCGCCTTTTCTTCAATACTCTTTGTCATTTGTGCAGTCGTCTCATTCAACAAACTCTCCGTCGTTCGCCTCCTCTCTCCATCTCGTAGCCTCTCCTTCAGCTAGACTCTCCGCCACTCTCAGCCTTAGCCTCTGCCTCGCTATCTCTCTGTCGTTCTCCTCTTTGAACATATCTAAAGTTTGATCTTGAATAATCTTTCTTGGCTTTCATTGAAATCAACTCATGAATTTTTTGGGTTTAATTTTGATGTTGCCATACACTACAAGATGAAATTTAAGGTTTTTTTTGGAAGAAATTATGAAAATGGAGTTTGTTTGTTCTCCATTGAAAAATAATGCTATTTATAAAGCACATGTTTGATGTGAAAAATCAAATTCGTTGTATGTTGGCTCTTATAGAAATTTTTTGATTTCCAATATAGATATGTTTCTCTTCAAGTGCATTTTTAGGAAGGGATAAGTTGAAGATTTAAAAAAAGAAAAGAAAAGAAACATTTAGCTTGCATAAACCCTACAAAATAGAGAATGCCAAAAAAACCAATCCGTCAACCCAACCCAGATTTTTTGGGTTGGGTTGGGTTGGGTTGACCATTGCATAGTGAATTGGAAGGGTTCATTTTTTGCCAACCCGGATACTTTGGGTTGGTCCATAATTTTAGACCAACCCGACCTATGTACACCCCTACAGTGTGGATTGACCCATTGCTACCCTAATACTACAGAATTAGAGTGGAAAATGAAATAATTACTTAGTTTGATTGAAAGTCTCAACAACTTTTAGTCGATCAAGTCCGCGACTAAATGACCTATAAACTGGGGGGAAATGTCAAATGTCCCTATTTTTTAACAAACAAATGTTGAATGACCATTTACTTATGTCAAATTCGAGTGAAATTATCATAATACACTTGCGTGCAAGTGGCAAAGCAATCTCGTTCTCGTCCAAGTCCCATTGTCATTCGTCTCACTAGTCTTGCTCTTAATGATCTTGCTCTCTCTTACTCTCTCACTCTCTCCCTCTCTTTTACACTTTCTCTCTCTCCCTCTCTCTCACACTTTCTCTCACTCTCTCACTCTCCCTTGCACTCTTCCACTCTTCCACTCTTTCTCACTCTCTCACTCTTCACCGCTCTCTTTTCACTAGAGTTGCTCGCATAAACTCATTTTGTCGGAGAAGAAAACGGAGGGGAAAAAAAAGTTAAGGGAGAAAGAAGTGCGCAGGAGAAAAGGAGGAAAAAAAAGCGAAATGCCATAAATTCACGTGATCAATGATATCGTCAAAAGGGCATTTCATTTTTTTTCAAAAACTAGGTCATTTTCCATTCTCGGCCTTTAAAATGGGTCATCTATAATTACTTAATCCAAAATAAATTCACAATCCATATTCTTTAAGTCGAAGGTCATTCTTCAAAATTCCAAACCTCTTATTTCCAATTATTTTAAAGTCATCTCAATTACTGCTAAACTATGTCCAATTTAAACCATGAAACATAAAGTGTAACAAAACGTCACAAGTGAGGTTACATAGTTGGTATTGGATTGAATATGTGAGGCTGCAGTGGAATCCAACCTCTGATAGTACAACCACGTACGTACCAGTTATGCTTATCTTTTTTCTCTTCTTTTCTCCTTTTATTTTCAACTATTTTTTGGATTATGCTTAATTGTGTTTCCACTTTAATCCTTCCATATGTATATATAAAAAAATTGTGTTAGTATAACATTTTAGTTTAACTTCTTTTCTCTCTATTTTTTTAATTTAGATGTTTTCTAACAAAAAAAAAAAATCAAAACTTGATATTAATTTCTCGTTAATAAAAAAAAAAAAATATTTGATCGTTCTCAACTTAACTGAGTACACAAAAGGACTCATTACCATAAAGTAGTTGATTAAGTCTCATTTTTGCACTAGTATATCCTAGTGAATTTAAATTTTTAATCTTTACTCGAAAATATATGTCTAAAGCTATACTGACCTTCACTTTCGTTGAAGTCCCAGCTAATGCACAAAATCTTTATTCTCATCTTCAACCTTCGCCGCACATAAGTGTTAATTGGTTAGATATCCAATAATTAGAAAATTTCATTTGAGTAAAAGAAAAAAGTAGATGCCTTTTACCTTATCTTGTTTTTCTATCGCCAAGTCCTCTATTTCCACTTCTTCTTCTAGAAATTGTCTATTTCCTTCTTTTGTGTCATAGTCATTTGCATCATCTGACGTGTCAATGCTTTTAGAAGGCATTTGACTCTTGACCTTGCTCTCATTATCACTTTCTCCCCTTATTGCCACTTCCTGAACCATCTTATGGTTCATTAAATCCGCTTTCAGTTCTAAGATACGAGTTGTCATTCTAGCTCGCTCTTCAGCATAATCTTCTTCTTTACTATTATTTTTCTTTTGTTTCTCTTGCAGTGTGGAAGTATTTGCTCGGTGTGACATATTGACGCACCCTTCGAATCTTCTTGGTGGATCATTCCCTCTGATACCTTGTGATAGTATGCTTGAAGTTATGTCGTCCATTGAATAAGTCACACAACTTGAGACAAGTAGGTCATCCTATCATGGAAATGTTATAGTATTAGTAAGTACAAAAAAGACACCCTTACTCTAAGGAAAGTACTTATGATTCAATCGACCACCTCCTTTGTGTCTTTGTCAGGAATTTCTCTATCTTTGGTTGTTTGTGCTTTCTTCCATACTAAAGCACGATCAACTAATCCACCACTAGATGTAGTTGCTTTATGAAAAAAGAAAGTAGATTATGATTAGTTATACCACATTACATGTTGCATTATTGGAACCCATATATACTATTCCAAAGGCGTACAATCTCTTCAACAAGGTTTGCACAACCTTTTCGTGATATTCAATGGTTGTACTTGTTCTTTCTCCGCTCACGAGACAAATATGTTCCAATGCTCACGATCAATGAATGAGTATTCTGTTGGTGGGTTTTTCAGTTTCTCCAAATCTTCCTTATATGGTAATACATGCTTGGTAGTTAGCGACGACTTAAAATTCCGGAAACAAACACTCGCATTTTGTAAGATGCTTTTATTAGATTTGGGGTCCACTACAAAGCTACCCTATTACATGACATTACATAATGAACATTAGTGACAAAAAATACGTACATTGGTACTAACTTAAGGTGAAAAAATTACCTCGATTAGTTTGTAAATTTTATCTTTAAGCTCCGTAGGTACATCCTTCCAGGATTGGTATGTGATGGGAACATGAACTCGCACGGTCGTTCCAATGAAACTCTTTAACTTGGTTATGCTTTCACCAATAGGTTGATTGAGCTCATTGTATTCAACAACTCTCCTCTGTCCATCACCACTAACTCGCGTGATCTCAGACATCCTCGTAGGTCCACGTTTCCCTTCACCTTTCTTATTGACTCCCTCGGTACTTGGTATGGTTGAGTAACCAGCTTCTTAACTAGCTTTTTTTTCAAGTATCATTGTTTGATGTTATTCCTTGAGCTGCATGAAATGACACATGATTTTCAATATAGTACATTATTTATCAACATATCAATTATTCAATAGACATGAAAATGAAAAAATAAAATTGTGAACAACAATGATCCATTAATGGGGTCTAATAGAAAGTTGGCAGAACATATAGAAGTAACATACATGAAGATTTGATTATTTTGTTGCAAAACGTAAAAGAAAATGTTTACAACTATCAATGCTTGCTCAATGAAAATACTAAAAAATGAAGATAAGAAGTGCCAAGAAGACATCGTAATTGAAAATTTGGTGTTCATTGGTCATTTTCCCGTATGGAATTAAAGTGCCCCGCAAATAAAGAAACAATAACATTATTTAATATGTTTAAGTGAATATCTACCAATGACGGGAATGAATGACAAGAAACTTTGGTGGAACATTATACTACCAAATGTTTATGTTTTCACCCAAGTACCTTCACAGTCAATTCAGATGTATGGAATCTCTTCATCTTCCCTAGTCATGGATGCTAGACATTCTGAATTCATCGAGCAATGGAGGGATGTATCTCACATCTTGTCATCATGAAAATTGTCAATAATCTATTTTTCTTGTGGCTTCAAAACGACAGACCATTTGCCATCACTGGGATCTTTAACATAGAACACTTGACTTGTTTATGATGCTAATATGAATGAATCCAAATAATGACCAACACGATTAAGGTCAACTAGTTGAATCCAAGATCGTCTACTCATACTCCATTCTTCATATAAACCCAATCACATTTGAATAGTGTAACCCTAAAAGTGTTGTAACTGACCTCTTATATTCCTTGAATCACACCATAGAAAGACATGTAAGCAATTATTGGGTTCTTGTCTTTGGCATTAGCCACATGCATTGTTGAATGCAACGAACATAACACCTGTTTTGAACCATTCTGGTGTCATCACGAGGCTTTGTGTTGTAGCAAATTTCGTTGACTTTATATCCCTTATATGTCATCACAACAGGATATGGGCCATGCTCAATCCTTATAGTCGTGCTTACGACTTTACCTTCGTGGATTTCAAGCATGACCTATTATGGTGACCATAGTCAGACACGGTTGTTCATACTTTAAATTATGTGTCAATAACATGAAAGTACAACTAAATAATATACTTGATTTCGTATCCAACTAAGGAATGATTGATTGTGCTCATCTTGCAACCATTTCTCATTTCTCACCCTTCGTGGGTTGGAAGATTTCAAGATTTCCATATGTCATTTATGTAGGCCAGTCGACATCAAAATAGTGAGTACCATTTATTTAAAAGGACATAAATAAGAAAAAAGGTCATGTCAAAGGTAATGAATCTTACTCATAATACGACTGAACTTCTTCAATGTTTTCTAGTATGTGTAGATGGGCTTGTTTTAGTAGAAGTTGACTAGGTGTAACTAATGATCCAGCAGATAACGGTCTTTCGATCCGAGCTTTCTCTCAAGATTTAAATGATCCTAGTCCAATGGAGTCAAGTCTAGATAGAATCTCATTAAAAATTCAACAGCTTCCTCACATATGTGTGCCTACAATCGATTCTTCCGGACGATTTCTAATACGAACATAACTTTTCAGCACTTTCATATATATTTCGAGTGGGTACATCCACTATAGGTATATGGGTCCACATAGTTTTACCTCTTACACAAGGTAGATGCATAGATGTACCATAATGGTGAAAAATGATTTAAATCTAATATTCGCAAAGTTTTGGAGCAAATAACGTTGAAAAAAGAACACAATTTAATTTAGTGATAGCCACTCTAACAGTATTATGTAAAACTACACGTAATGCAATTAGGAAAAGTTTCTGCATTAGAACATGGCAATCATGTGATTTAAGACCAAAGAACATTAGATTATCTAAAGATATAAGACTTCTGAAATTCGATGAATAACCTTCTAGAACCTTAAGATCAGACAAAGTTATGCAAATAGACACCTTCTCCTCTCTTGATAGTGTATAACATGTTGTAGGTATGTAAGTTCTAATTCCATCGAAAATAGGGGACAACTCAGGTGGAATGTTCATTTCTACCAAATCAAGTCTAGAACTCAGTTCATCCTTACTCTTCCTTGGTATGTCAAGCAGTGTACCAATTATATTCATCAATACATTCTTCTCAATATTCATAACATCAAGGCACTATCTTACATACAATTTTTTCCAGTATGGTAACTCAAAGAATGCAAAAAATTTCTTCTAATAGTCGTTCGAAATGTATTCATCCAACCTCCTACTAGACCTTTTACCACTTGGAAAGGTCTAGTCCTTAAGTTTATTATAGATTGCCTCACCTGATAAAGGGAGAAGAGGTGTCCTGTGCTCCTCATTACCATCAAATGCTTTCTCTTGTCTCCTATAAGGATGATGTCTTGGTAAGTATTTTTTATGTCCCATGTATGCATTTTTCTTCCCATGTGGTAGTCTTATAGAGGAAGTGTCCACCCTATATATTCAATTATTGGACAAACCTTATGTCTCTTAATGCCACATCCACACATGTTACCGTATGCAGGAAAATCATTGATAGTCCACAATAAAACAACTCACAGATTGAAAATTTTTTCTGTATGTGTATCAAAACACTAAATACCTTCTTCCCACATAAGTTTGAGATCATCAATCAAAGGTACTAGGTGGACATTTATGTCGTATCCTGGTTGCTTAGGTCCCAAGATTAACATAGTTAACATCAAATACTTCCTCCTCATACATAGCCACGATGGAAGGTTGTATATTGTAGCAATCATGGACCAACAACTATATTTCATCGATAAACCTCCGTATGGATTGATACCATCTGTGGACAACCACAATCTAAGATTTCTCGATTCGAACTCAAAATTTGGCCACAAATTGTCTACCAATTACCTCCAAGATGGAGTATCGGTTGGATGCCTTAACACACCGTCTACTTTCCTGTCATTTGCATGCCAACACAAGTTCTATGCATGTTCATAGTTCTTGAACGTCCTTAAAAACCTTGGAACAATTAGAAAATACCACAGTTGTTTAGTTGCAACTTCCTTAATCTCTTTATTTGAGTTCTTACTTGTCTTCCATCTCGAAATATTGCATTTAGGACACCTACTAATCTCTGTCATATCTTTCCTACACAAGCAACAATCATTTGGGTATGCATCTATTTTTTGATATCTAAGGCCCAACGCAGTAAGTGTTTTTTTTATTTACTACTATTACGTTTTTTTTGCTTCATACATGAATTCCGAAATTTCATTATTTTCAGGCAAAAATTCGTAATTGTTGTCAGTAGTTTGGAAAAGCTAGCAGTACTTCATCCAAATCTAACCTTTGAGTTGTATAGCCTAACTAATGCTGACAATTTTGTGAATCTTTTACAACCATGGAATAAAGGCTTCTAATTTGCATCATCGAGCATATTGTCAAACGTATTAGGTACTTCAGATAATTGATCGTGGACATTTTGAACCATATTTAGCACATGAAATAAATTGTCATCGATGATTTCTTCCTTTGTGTAATCCCGTCGATTGTTTGAACTCTCTATTGTAAAAGCTATGCCATGCGAGAACCATATCTTATAACTTTGATCGGTCCCATTGGCATATAGATGATATCTGACTGTTGATTCTTCATGTGACAAATGATTCCAACATTTCAAACATGGACACTTAATAATACTGGAACCTTTGCCTTTACAAAAACCAAATTGAATGAACGCTTCCACTCCCAATTCTTAATCCTTAGACATCCTATTCTCCATCATCCATGATTTGTCCATTAGACAATGTTTGAATTCAAATATCTCAAAAGTTAGGCCTTAGTCAAACCTGTTTGCAGCAGAAATGCACTTGTTTTGAAGGGTTTTTTTCTATAAATTTTGAAAAGAAAACCCCATGGAAGAGAAAAAGATGTAGCAAGGAAGAGAAAAAGGAAGATATGAGGAATTGGAACAAACTTAAACTAATTACAACTTAAAATGGAAAAGTGGATAGAGATAGTCTAAATGTAGGGTAAGAATTCCACCAAACCTCAATTCACCCCGCATAAAATACACAACTTAGAGTCATTAAAGTGCAAACTTCAAGTTAAAAGCCTTGAACTTCTCTAAGCAGCGGTCAATATTTTGATATGTTAAGGACAAGTGTTTAACTAAATTTCTTGGAATGTAATAAACTACATTGATGCAATTGGAACATATTTGTCTCTTCCAGTTAGGAAGCAAACAATTACTTCACTAATCTATATATTATCGTTATATGTACAGCAACTAACAAGCTTAAATGGAAAAGTTTTGAAACCCCAATTGCTTAACAAGATAAAAACATACTTATCGACACAACTCCTAGAGTCCAATGCGTGATGAAAATGCTTTCTGTCAATTATCTGTAAAATAAGATGAAGAGACGAGAACTAATAGGTTGCATTTTATTTGCAAACATGAAGCAGCTAATCTTCAGTATCAACTCATCCTAGACAGTCAGATTATTGTTAGTCTTTTATGAGTCTAACAAACAAACTCCAATGTTATTAGCAGGCAGGAACACAAACAAGTAAGGTAAATAACGTATTGAAATGTCAATATAATTCTCATCATTTTAGGCAGTGAATTTCAATAATTATGCAAGCTCAAACGGTAAAAGCTCGCAACCCTTAATCTTTTCATCATAGAACAGGAATAAAAAATAGAAAACTTGAACACAAGACAACAATCAGAAGTCTAACAAAGTACACTGGCATTGTACAAATTTCAAAAGGAAATCAATAACACCAAGAAATTCATTATCTAATTATCAGATCACATATACCCAAGTAAGGGAGGGTCCTTTGTCATTCTTTTATATGATTCTGTAAATGTGAGAGCAGCTCAAGGATAGATAAGACAAGCTATTCCTCCTACTGATGCACTTCTATTGAAGGTGAAAACTTAATCATTTTATTTTTTTTTATTTTTTAAGGTCTAATGGTACATTAGTGAGATAACAAACATAGGTTAAAATTTTGATGCCTTGAAAGTTTTATCCAAATAATAATTTAGTCTATGTTTCTCTTATAAAGTCTAATGTGAATAATGCTATATATTTGCACATATGGATTATCAAAACATTAGAGGATACTACATGACTGGATCGATCAAGAATGTGTGAAGATTTTGAAGAAATGCAAAGAAGCAATCAATGAGAATGAGAAGAAAGGAAAAGTAATGGTAATTGATCAGAGGGTTTTATTCTTCACATTTTTGTTAAGAAACGTGTATTCTAATTCATTCTAGGTATTTTGTTAAGATTCGTTCCAAGTAGTAAACCAATTATCACTACAAGAAAGGGGATCTCCGGACGCACAAAAGTGTCAAAAAATGTACGAAAATGCATAGGAAAAAGATCTCTCGACGCATAAAGGCTCGTTGGAATCAGAGTCGGAAGAAATTTGTCGATAAAGGATCTCCCAACATACAACATGACGCATTGGGAGAGCATAGAAAAATCTCGACACTGTATATACAACTATGCTCAATTCGGACAACTATGCTCGAAGTTATGGACTTCCAAAGTTTCAACATAGTTTTATGTAATTTTGAAGGAAATTCAATGTCAAGATACGTTAATAAAATGCTAACTTTATGATAATAGATGTAAAGATCGTGAAAAAATGCATTAAAACAAGTGGTCATACGCATAAAATGAGTTAGTATTGATGGAGATATGAAGCTTGATAGATAGTGATATGCATAAACGAAAACAACTAAAAAACTTATAACTTGGAAAAGTTTATTACTAAACAAAACTAATAACTTGGGAAGTTTATAACATTCTTTGATCCACATAAATTGATAGAACAACATTCCACAAATAACATTCATCCATAAACTAACTCTAATTCACAATTAAATCCAATTCAACCACAAAGTAACTATAAATTATCAACCACTCCTACAAAATCAAATATAAATTCAATTCAACCACAAACTAACTATAAATTATCAAACCAACACTTTTCAACCAAACCTTAACTAAAATGTACCCAACAATAAAATTCACCAACAACATTCATCCATAAAACAAATCCTAAAATTACAAAACATAAAAAACATAGATGATATATTTAGGGCAACGTCTACAATCCACAATTAATTAAAAAGTCTCCCCCCCCCCCCCAAATATAACTCCCAAATCAAAATTGGAATTCAAATTCAACTCCAATCTTAAATCCTAACACTTCAAATTCGAATTAATACTAAAACCTGCAACTACTTCAAAATCTAAATACTAAAACTAATTTGAAATCTAAATACTAAAACCAATTAACTAAAACAAAACAATAATTAAAACCACTTAACGGAATGAAGAGCGGCGATGACAAATGACAACGAATGGCAGGGCTCGCGCGACATGATTTCCCTACTTCTCGGTCTCTCTCGCAACTCTCTCGACCTTCTCCTTTTCAGTTCTATGAATTACAGAACAGGAAGTGGATTTTTATAGGGGAACTCCCGACACACTTTGAAGACGTCGAGAGACACACCCTATTCCCGACGTAATAAGTAAAACGCTGGAAATAGTTTCCACCTATCCTAACGTTTTACTTATGGCATCGGGAATAGTTTCCACCTCTACTGACGTCTCTATGCATGGCGTCTAGGGAAGTTGAACAATTATTTTATTGTATATTTTTATCTGACATACTCAACATAGACGTCAGAAATGACTAAACTTCCCCTGACGCCACATGCATAGAGACGTCGGGGCAAATGCGAGAATTAAATATTAATTTATCTTTCTCCGACGTCTTGAACCACAATGTTAGGACTACTTGTCTCGACCGACGTGTATTTTTAGGCGTAAAGGATGGGCCTTTTTTCCGACGTTGCCTTTGTCGACATCTATTTCAGCGCCGGAAGAGCCTCGATTTTTTGTAGTGTATGCAGTCATTTTGAAGCCTATAGGGATAACTCAAAGATCACTGCACTTGGAAAGAAGTTCAAGTACATTAAACAAATTCTAAAAATTGCATGTATTCTCTAACTTCTGATGTACTTCAAATTGCAAGACCATTACATACAGTTTATTTGGCATGGGAAAGGAATTAGATTGGAAGGTTGATGACCCACTATGTTTCACTTCTTTAATGTTAATTGATGATCAATTCAAAAAAATTACTTTCTTTGAATAGTTGAAAAAAACATCCAACGTTATTTAACCATAAAATACAACTTTGTATTTTTAAGCTAAGGACCACAAAGATTATTTTCCAGGCAGTCCTTCAAGATATTGGAAAACAGGACATTAAACAAGCTCTTCGGAAAGACCATACCAATAATCCACTGGATTAGGGCTTTAGAAGAGTCAAGTAACGCTGGCTTGTACCCCAAGTGGGGAGCCTAAGTCCTTAAGAAAAGTTGGTTATGGGAGGAGATGGGTTTTGTTTAGGGTGTTTAGATTATCCAGACTTCTGTTGGTGAGTAATTGATTGCAGGGAGAAAGGCCTTTCTCACCATATATGCATATACCAAAGCAGTGTAGCTCCCACTCATTAATATACTAAAAAGAGGATTAGAGATTTCTTATTTGACTGCCTTATCTTCTAAACTATTTCATTTTTCTTTTTTTAAAGTTGCTGCTCATGAGTCCTTGGAAGTCAATTTATTTGCCAAAGGTTTAAGGATGTTCCTCTTTTTCTTTTACCAATAATCTTAACCCTAGGAAAGTAGTTAAATGTATTTGATATACTAGAAGTTAGGGATGTATATTTTGAGCTCATTTTTGGTAGCAAGGTTGTACGGTACCCAGGAGCCAAAATTAAAATTCAGGCTGTTTTACTTTGGATAGATTGCATGGTTTTATCTGATAATAATCAAACTAAAAACATCAACATATGTAGCATGAATAAAAACATTAAATATAAAGTATAAAATTAGACCCAAATATTGAAAAATACTAAAAAGAGAGAACTCAATATTTTTGCCTTGTACACAAACAAACTAAACCCAAGCACTAACAGCAATTTACTGATCTAAAATTCCCCTCTTCAAACCAATTATTATTATTTGAGTTTCCCCTAATCAGTCTTAGACATTCCTTCTTCACCAATTCTTTTAAATCAGTTGTTCTTCATACTTCCATCATTGACTCGAATCAGTCTTAGACATTCTCTAATCTCAAAAATCATCGTTAGTCAATCTCTTCTATTTGATTACATTAAGCTTGAGTACTAACAGTGATAGAATTTAAATTAAATCTGTGTAGTCATATCCCTATATTTCTAACACTATATATCTGTGTAGTTAACCTCTTCCTTTCCCTTATTGGAAAGAAACAAGTCAAGGATTTTCCTTTCAAAATAAGTGAGCTTTGAAAGATAACTTTTGTAATATAGTATATAGCATACTACATCTTGGTAGCGATCAAACCACAAAATTTTTTTTTTATAATTCTAGCATTTTCATGATTATAGTCCAAAGAAGGGATCTCCTTATGAAGTATTCCCCAGTCCCTACAGTTACTACCTCTTGGTCTCTTGTCTCATTGAAAGAATCTTAATCCGGAGACAGCAAACCTATAATGAATGATGTTGAGTGTAGTGCTACATACTAAAAAAGATATTTTCCAAAATAAAGAAAATTTTACTTCCACACAAAAGCAAGATGAATAGTGGCTCGAATACCTCTAACTCACTATTTCTATGGTTGTCAGACTTCCGCTAATGTTTTCCATCATTTGGACAATTCTATCAAGAAGTGTTATTTGTTTTCACACCATTTCCATGGTTGTCAGACCTCTGCTAATGTTTGAAAGCACTTGGACCATTCTATCAAGAAGCGTTCTGAATTTTCAACTCTAATAGTTTCTGTGCATATTCTGTCTTCTTTAACTCTATCCTCACTAGACACATACTAACACACCCTAAACCGATACAATTTTGACACAATTTTGAACCAAATTTAACCATAGTTCTTAGTACCCTTTACGTACTTGATTACCCATTTTACAACTTATTTCCAGTGATTTTTACTTGGACAACTCGTAAACTATCTGCTAACATTTATTGCATAAACACATGTTATTACATAAATCAAAGCATCATACAACATTGGTTTTCATTAAATTCCAAAATTTCCTACCTGTTTTAATTTTACATTACTTAAATAATTGCAAAGGATCTTTTATTGTGGCATTGATTGTTGCAACTATAAACAAGAAGTCCATGTAAGTTATTAGAAGCATCTTTTGGTGTAATCTAAGGTGCTATTGGTTTCTGTTTGCAGTCAACACGAACCCCACCAGTGGGTCTATCTCCTTGCACAGTGTGAGGAATGCTTCAAATGGATGTTAATAAGTACCCAAGAGGAGAATGAGGATATTAGAAGCAAAATGATAGAAGAACCTTTCACTTGCCAAAGGAAAACCGATACTTCTTGTGAAGATCCTTCCGATATGATTGAAGACATTCTAGGAAAATATGATCGCTGTCCTAACTAGATTTGTCTCTTTTTTTTTTCTTTCCTTCAGTTGTGAATAAAATAATAAATAGAAAGTAGTATGATGAAAAGGTATTAGAATATGAATGCAGATAAACAAGTTGTTCAATATTCATATCTTAACCAAATACCTAAAGTAAGCCTAACTCAACTATTAACACATACACTATCAACCAAAAATTTAAAATTTACTTGCGTTTACTAACAATTTCTTTGAAGATAAAAAGATTTTTTTTTTTTGGAAAATATCAAATTATCCACATTTTATATCAATTTATACTCTAAATTAATAATTATATCAATTTACACTTTGATAAGTAGAATTCTACCAGTTTAAATTTTAAACTAATAATTATATCAATTTACCCATTAAACTCTATCGACCTAAATCATGAACTTACAAAATTGTATTAATTTAAATTTTTCATTATATTTTATTTAGATATACTTATGAAAAATTAGAATTTAAATTGATATGTTTATGAAAGTGAAGGATTTAAATTAATACACTCAAGAAAGTTTTGAATTTAAATTGATACGACTATTAGTTTGAGCTTTAAATTGATACGACGTCTAAAGTTCAAAAAAGTTTAAATTAGTATAATTATTAGTTTAGGATCTAATAAATTGATATTTGCTTTTCTTTAAAAAATTTAAAAGATTTTAATTAGTTTACGAGTTGAACACGTCTCTCAAGTTTTCTTTTAAAAATAACTTTTAAATCAATAAAAAATTTATCTTATTTATTTGTACTAAAAAAACGTATTTTTTATTTATTAGCTTTTGTAAGAAAACAATTAGTGTCTTGCATAATTGGCTAAATATATTTCTTTTATGTTCCCCAACATCCTGCTTGAATTGGGTTGGTGATTGGACCATAATATGTTTCAAAAGGTTCTTGTCTCAACAGTTGTCTCACATGTTGCAGATCCTGCATAATATTTTCTTCCATTTTTACTTTATTTTGTAGATTTGTTTCATTTAGATGCTTTCTTTTTTCAGTACTTTTATTAAGTGGATTATTTCCTTGATTTGATTGTTATCTAAGCTCTAGAAGCATTTGTTGCTAGGTTGCCACACGTCATATTGCTTGTTCTTCACATGAAGTTTCAACAAAAAATCATTAAGTTTCAACAAAAAATGGAAGCAAATGTTCTTCTGCGTGTGGCTACAGTTAAATTCCTTCTAATCGTTCTCCACTACTTTAGGAGAGTCGAAAGTCGATTCAATCAAGGAGCTATCATCCTTAGAACCCTAAGGTTCATTTTTGAGAAGGGAGTTCTCTTACACTTAAGGGAAGCCTAAGTTACTTGAGTGAAAGGAGTTCATAAAGAGAAACTTTCATGTGATCCGGCCTAAGGCCTAATTTCACTATTGTTTGACTCCCAAAGTGAGAACATAGTCTCTGGAAAAAACTTTCCTAAGAAGGGAAGATAATTTCTAGTGAGAGAGTCTCACATACTTAGGTAAGCCTAAGTTCTTCACCGCTAATAGTCACGTACTTAGGGGAGCTTGAGTTCTCAAGAAGAGCTAGAACCTAGGTGTTTACTGAGTTAATTCTATAATTGTTATTGTCATTTTGAGTGTACACAAATAAATACACATTATAATCATTTGACTTTGCCTGTATCCTAGACGTAGGCGTTGTATCACCAAATTGAGTTACCAACCACTATGTCACTATTGTTTCTCTTTCTATTAATTTTATGCTTGTCTCTGTACATGCTAGGATTCATTGTGCAATATCCCTTACGTCTGTGAAAGAAACCCATTTCAAATTTTCTAACTTCAAATTAGTAATTTCTCCATAGATCATTATTTTTTTTAAAAACAAAATAATAGATTTTATATGAAATCATTTTTAAAACACAGCAATGCAAATGATAGCCTACAAATAAGAACTGCAAATGCCATACAATATAGTTTAGTGAAACATTCTACGAAATTAAGAAATGTATTCATTGCCTCAAAAAAAAGAAAAGTATTGAAGATAACTTTTCTTCATGTAATACACTCAGTGTTTGATTTAAATAGAGCCTATGGAGAGAAATCACAACTTACAAAATGAATGAAAGGTTAAAAACAATATTCCTTTCGACAAATTCCAACTCTATGGTTTTTATTTTACAAATTAAAGCTACAACTTGTGCCCTGTTGAATGATGGGGGGCTTGACCCAATTCTTCACCGAGCTTGAGTAAGGAATCTGCTACTTCTCTTCCCGAGCTCGTGGAGCATATTGAGTAATTTCACTACACAGAATCTACTCGTTTCCCAAGGCATAAGTATACTCTATACTCTACAAAACGAGTAATTAGTAAGCAGTTCCCACCAACATTGACTAATGGCTGCTAACATTACCCTAAGAATGATGCTGCTCACAAACAAACAGGATATAAACATTTCTATTGAAGACTGAATTGCTCACTACCACTTCTTGGTCAGAGCTGAATCTCAAAAGCCTGAAACTCAAATGGCAGCCAAGTATCGAAACCACCCAATTATGCTTTATATTTCATCGAGACAAACTGCATTCCAATCGCCTAAGCCTCGTATCCGGTTGGTTTAGTCCACAACCAATCAGCTCTTCACCATCTGAGGGAATGTGTACATACAACTCCACTCTTTTCCATTAACCTCATTCAGGAAGCATCCAAGCGCCTTAAGCAGAAAATAAAGCCTTGTCCATCTCAAGAATTGCATTTATATCGGTTCGTGGAAATAGCAAGTGCAACAAGGGGACTACAGATGATGATTGAAATTTGGGTTTTATTTTTCCTATGGCTGCCTTGATTAAAGATGAGTCTGGTATGCTATACCACTGAAGATACCAAGATAGGAACACTGAATTTCTCACTCCCTGGATATCTCCACTTGGCCACCTTCCGGAATCCAAGTAGTTGCGAAAATCGTATTTCAAGCCCTGACAATAACTTAGAATTTCTTCTACTCGCTTCTTGAGAGACCCCAAAAAATTAGATTGCACAATGCTGCCTCTTGAAGTGGTCAATTTTCCACTTAACAGAGCCTCATTATATGCTATTGCAAGCTGCAAGAAACATAAAATAAGAAATCACACTCTATCATACATATAGATATAGCTGCTATTCATCAGAAACTAAACACAATTTACTAGTTGGGGGAGAAGTTAGCGACTCAAAGATGCACATCAGCAGCATATACAAATTGTAGAAGTTCCACATATTTTGCAAGTTTAATTAACGATAGTATAATACGAGATCAACAGTTTCTAGGAGGGGGAGGGATCTTATAAAATGTAAATACAAGAAAACTTTACTTTATGAGATTTGGTATAGTAAGTTAGTAACCTATAAGAATCAAATGGGAGTAAACTTATGTTTCTTTGATTATATCTTCAAATGATGTTGTTGAAGCCTTTGTAAAGTGCAGTTAGGTCGAGGTTAAAAGAACAGTAAGATCATAAGTGGTAACCAAGTGATAAACTAAAATATGCTAAAAGAAATTGGGATCAGAAAGCATAAGCAATCATTGGCTGAATACAAGTTTAATACATTTCAAACTATGAGCAAAAAGACGAGAACAAGGAGTTAAGGGAACAGTCCTGAAGTGAAGGAGGCCTAAGTTCTAGGGAGAGCGGAAAGTTTCTCAAAAAGCTTTCAGTTTTTAGTTCTCCATTTTTTAGTTCAATGGAAACTTCCATTCCTTTATCAAATTGCAACCAACTTTTTAATTCATCCCAACATCAGATGCAGACTACTTCAATCTTTTATAGATAAACAAGTCTAATGGATGATTGAGTTCGCATAAAGAAAGTGAACCTTTAGGTCAAATATACAGAGTGAGTCACCAACAATAACTTCACCGCCCTTTGCCTGATCAATCATCATGGATACTGTTGTGTATAATGACAAATAAACCTGCATTAGGGTAAAACAAAACCAATTTCAGAAGAGTTAATTTTAAAAGAATGTGTTGCAACATCAGTTCATTGGATAGCTTTACCAGACAGCACTTCTCTACAAAATAGATGTGTTTCAAAATAGTATGGACTTCAAATAAGATGTAATGTGCCTTCATATTCACTCAACTTGGAAGACAAAATACATACAGATCCACTAGAAACGGTGAAGTTTTCAACTTTTCAACATACTGTCCTTACCTGTAAAAGAGCTGGTCTGTCCTTGCTCACACACTCAAACAAAACTTGCAAGCAAAATTCCTGAAAATCAACGTCCAATCTGCATTCATTTGTTCACCCATTTATTATAGATACCTTTGGTTCAATAAACATAATAATTTGGAAGGAGAAAAAGTACTCAGCAGAGAAGACCAATAAGATCAAAAGACAGAAAACTGGGATCTATATGAAGTAGAATTTGTTTCCTTCTCAAAAAAAAAAAAAAAAAAAATGAAGCGCATTGTTGACAGATCAAATCTGCAAGTTTTTCCGCAGATAGCTAAACAACCTCGTTGTGAGATGGTTAGCTGATTCTATTCAAAAGCATAATTCTAAATGAAATGCGATGTGTAATGTGGATCTCATTTTGGTGAATTTGACAGCGGTGTATATGCAGCCTCTATGGATAAGTCTACGGACCACTTTTTAGTAGATTATTGAAGGCAGGCCTTTTGAATTTCTCATGCATGGCTTTGATGGTTTTATTTCTAGAGAAATTTTTTATTCAACATTAACCAAGTCGATTTAATTTGGCTTTATTTTCAACCTTCATTTGCAGTCAAGGCTCTAAAACCTTTGAACAAGTTCTGCCTTCTGTTGGAAGTCTCTTCAGTTGGAAGTATCTTTTGTCTCATAAAATTTTGAAGTGGTATTAAAATCTCATAGTTTTTGAAGTCTTGGTCTCACTTTGGTATTTTGCATTGTCCTTGTTGATCTTATATTTTCCCATGTATATTCTCCCTTGTTATTTTCTAGTATTTTGAGCATTAGTCTTTTTTCATTGCTTCAATGAATAGTTTCTTTTCCATTTAAAAAAAATAGACACCTAAAACAAAGAGGTGAATAAACTATGAAAATCTGGATATACTAAATAGTGAACACACTGAGGAAATCTACCATAATACTAACTAGCCTACTTGCCTGCCATCCCATGACGGGTCACAACACAGTTGTGCAAACGCAATCAAACTGGGATCTGAAGAGAAGGTACCAATCAATTGATCTACACTTGCGTAGCTAGGTCTGCTAGGGCCACCATTACACAAATTGCGTGATGAAAGACCCCTGGACCCAAAAACCTGAACAGAGAAAATTTAGTTATCCACAACAATAGACCAATAGAACTTTCGCATGCAAATGATAAACTAACCTTGTGCATCACTCGCGACAACAATGACTGACAACCTATAGGGTCGTCAATGTATGAACAAGCTCCGACTTTCTGCTTGATGTATAAAACGCCAGAACTAAATGGATTATTCTTATCCCCAACCTTCCACCAAGGTTTATCTATTGGAAATGTAAAACACTTAGGTTTGAGAGAGAATCAAAACATCATATCCATTCACTAAAGAAATATATATACAAGATACAACGGTGACCAAATAAGGAAAGTGTAGAAAAACCTAAAAAGGGAAAATAAAACAGACATATTT
Organism: Cucumis hystrix; assembly: GCA_025688845.1. Taxonomy (NCBI): domain Eukaryota; kingdom Viridiplantae; phylum Streptophyta; class Magnoliopsida; order Cucurbitales; family Cucurbitaceae; genus Cucumis; species Cucumis hystrix. Next base: position 9,666,842 of record CM046892.1, on the reverse strand, counting down.
ACAATAATAGAATTATAACACTCTCCCTTAAATTGGAGCATATATGCTAATCATACCCAACTTGTTACATAGATAATTTATACATGTTCCATTCAATGCTTTCGTGTAGATATCTCCTAGTTGTTCTCCAGTCTTCACATATCTTGTAGATAACAAACCTTGTTGAATTTTCTCATTTACAAAATGACAATCAACATTAGTATATTAAGTCCTCTCAAGGAATAATGAACTAGATGCAATATGAAATGCTACTTGATTATCAAATCAAATTTTTTTTGGTGTGGTGATTTCAAATCCCAACTCAACAAGAAGTTAACGTATCCAAATCAATTCACACACAGACTGTGTCATTGCTCTATATTTTGATTCCACACCAGGAAGTGGCACCAAATTTTGCTTCTTACTCTTCCAAGAAATCAAATTACCACCAACAAAAACATAATATCCTGAAGTTGATATTCTGTCTTCTTTAGATCCTTCCAAATCCGTGCCCGAGAAACATTCAATAATAGTATGACCATAATCCTTATATAATAAACCACGCTTGGGAGCAGACTTCAGATAACACAAAATCTGTTCCAAAGCAGCCCATTGATCAACAGTAGGGCATGACATATACGGGCTCATAATACTTAAATAGGCTATGTCAGGTCGAGTCATTGTAAGGTAATTAAGTTTTTCCACTAACCTCCTATATCTTTCCGGATCTTGTAGCAATTCTCCATCTTTTGTGAGCTGTAAGTTGGGCATCATTAGGGTACCATATGGCTTACCCCGAGCTTCCATGTTTCAGTCAAGAAGTCAAGTACATATTTTCTTTATGATTGTTAGTGATATATAATTAATTTTGCCTTCAACCACAAGCTTAAGCTTTTTGGTGAATTGGTGATGTAATATGGTATCAGGGAAGGTGGTCCAGAGAGATCCTGTGTTCAAGCCCTGCATTGTCGTTTCCTCCCCAATTAAAATTGATTTCCACTTGTTAGGCCTTTCAAATATTTCAAGTCCACATGTGAGGGGAAGTGTTGGTGATATGTCATTAAATTTGCATTCAACCACAAGATTAAGCTCTTGGGTGAATTGGTGATTTAATGACGATAATACTATTCCTTTGCTTCTTATTACCTCAATTCCTAGGAAGTATTTCAACATGCCCAAATCTTTTGTTTGAAATTGGTTATGGAGAAAAGTCTTTAGCAACTATATACTTAAAGCATCATTACCGGTAATAACAATATTATCAATATATCCGACTATTTTGATTCATTCAACTTGTGTTCAAATACTTTTGACATCATAGGAATCATCTCCAAGATGACTACTGGTTTCTTGTCATCCATTACCTCCGAATACCGATTAAAATCTAAAGGAAAACTGTGTTGAAGCAAACCTTAATTTTTCAAAGAGATGTTTTTTTTTTAACAAACCACAAACAGTGAGTATAGCCCAAACTAAAACACCACCAAAGAGAGGAAACAACCCCACCAAAACCCATAGAAAACCAACTGGAAAGAACGGAGCGTACGCCAGTGCGTGGATTTAGTAGCAAAGGAAGGGGCTGCTCGTGAGCCTCACATGCTAATCAGATGACTTTGAAATTTTGGGGTTAGGTAGATTGGTGGCTGGCCTCCTCTTTGGACTGGGTGGTGTTGAAAAAAGGTGAAGAAAAAGAAGAATGAACTTCCGGCGGCAGCGGCTGAAGACGGAAAACAAACCGGTGATGGCGACAGTGGACAAAAGTATAAACCCATCCCTCCACAAAACCCAAGATGTAACACCAAAGGTTCTATATTCTCAAATCCTACTCGAAACTCTAATTTTCTCGAACACTCTGATACCATGTAAAACACTTAGGTTTGAGGGAGAATGAGAATATTACATTCATTCACTAAAGAGATATATATACAACTCAAGATACAATAGTGACCAAATAAGGAAAGCGAAGAAAAACCTAAAAAAGGAAAGTATGACAAACATATTTACAATAATATATTTTTTTTTTTTTTTTGGATAAGAAACAAACATTTCATTGATAAAATGAAAGAATGGGAAAACCCAAGCACCTAAAGGTGATTACAAAAAGAGAGTCAATTAGCAACTAAGACTGATAAGCTAAAGTTCTTAAAAGGGTGCCCAATTTTGCACCAATAAAAAGCCGTGGATAAAGCAATGTCAAAGAAAACCTAAAAGATAAAAAAAAGTTTTGAAATAGGCACTTATAGTAATAGAATTATAACAGGAAAAGAATAGAAAGTTAAGTATCCAATGCATCAAAGAAGAAAATAAAACAGAAAATACCATGAATGGAAGTTATGGGAAAACAATAAAGGTAAATTTTGCGAAAAAGAAAAATGAATTGGTGTGTACACAAGAGAGAACTGAAGTCATCCACCAACCTTCTGGGGAAAGTTCCATAACTTGAGGCCAATACCGAGGACTACATATGCGTAGGTTCTTTAACTGTGAGAACAAATAAAAGTAGACATTTAATTTCAAACGAAAGGGATAATGCAGGTGCTTTCACATAACTTATTCAACAAACCACAGAAACAATGATATTATTGGTGATCCTCCATCATACACAGACATATCTACAGGTGTTTATGTGTGGCATACATATCAAGACATTGAGAAGGGAAATGACTAGAAACAATTGAGAAATAGTGTGCAGATCAATCAGCTTACATACAAAACATTAGAACTTACAGTAGCACGTTCAGGTAGAAGACAAGGGGTAATCTCACAGAATGTAGTTTCGGCATAATGCTCAGTTTCTGTTACAGTGATTTCAAGAGGAGCATAGACTGGCAGACCAGTGTCTACATCAACAGTCTGAATCCAGCGAGCCTCACTTGCAAGAACATACAAATGTCGGAATGCCTAACAAGAGAACATTTCAGTAAAAGACGCTACTGATAAAAAAATTTAATAAGAAACCTGAATATATATTGCTAGGGTAAAAAGAATAACTGCTACAATTAGGAAACACTGGAGAAAGACACACGACAACTTTTTTAAGTGACTTCACAATATGCTGTACAAGTTTGAGCCTCTTTCCATTGAATAAATACCTACGAGAACTGCTTGTATTTTGAATATAAAGCTACAAAGTGGTTTCACTCTCGACTTTTATGTAATATATACATTTCTGTGTTACATAATGTGAGACAAGATATGAGAGAATGCTTTATTCCATTCCAGCACTTGAGTAACATAATGCCTATACTCAAAACTAATATGGCGCAAAAGTACAATAAAGGAAAAGATACTTATAACTCCTATTTAGTATTCACATCAATATACATGTTCTAAGTTCTAACAACACATAGAACTAATGAAGCATGAATACTTTAGTTTTGGAGAACTCAGAACACACGTGCAAATAATTATCAGACACTTGGACTAAGAGCATGCATTTTATCATTTATTCCTTTTATTTGTGCCTCTTTGAAAATTTTGATGGGCATGATTCATAAAAAGAAGTATAAAAAAAAAAAAATTGGGAAATGAAACGTATCATATTTTGTAAAGCCTTGTCCCATGATTTTCATCCCGAGTTGGTGATCAATAATTATTTTTAAACTGCAGGCTACCAAATTGGATCAGGGAAAGAAGGTTTTTGTAAACATCAATAAAATATTATACATTACTTACTATACAGCCATTTATAAGCAAAAATAAGTTAGTAAATATTATCCAATGAATAACTATACCTGGAGGTGACATCGGTTGTCATTTGGGCCAGTAGGTAAGCGTGGGTAAAGAGTTATCAGCAATGCAGCAACAGCACTGTTACTGGTTGAGAACGTCCGTGTACCACCCCCAAGAAACAAGAATCCAATAGCTAAGCTTACCTGAAGATAATCTAGAGTTTCAAATTCTATAAAAAAAATTTCATTCCTACTTACCCAATCAGCACTGAGAAAGCACCCAATCTTACGAATACCATGACCTTTACATACGATGCACATCACATTGGAACACTCAAATAACATAAAAATTATTGTAGGTGAGGCAAACAGCAGACTCACAAGACTTATTTTGATGAAAGAACTTGACTTTCATTTAGAAAAAATGAAAAATACAAAAGTATACAAAAAAGCAAAAGCCCACAAAAGGGAACCACGCTGTAAAAAGGGGCTCTAGTCAAGAGCAACAATACCAGGTGAGTAGTTATAAAATAGCCTAGAAAGAAAGGTTTAGAGAGAAACAAAGAATCACGAAAACCACCCTTTATGAAGGAGAAAAAAAATAGAAGAAAAAGAAAGACAGATGGAGGGAAAGCTCCTCAATCGACTGCATCTCCCATGGTTGATAAAACTGAATTTGAACACCAAAAAGAAACTGCTCCAAAATGGCAAGCAAAATCACAGCTCCACATGATAAGCTCCAGATCATTGTTGCCCTCTTGCAGAAAATACAACACAACAGACCAACCACTAAAGACCCTCTACCCAAAATAGAATCTAAGGTGTTCACTCTTCCATTCAGCACTGGCCACACAAAGAACTTAACCTTCTTCAAAATTTTCACCTTCCAAACCCAGGAAAAAATAGAATCCCTCACTGAGGAAAGGATTGGATAAGCACCAAAGGAACAACAAGAAAAACTTTTTGAAAGACCCGAATTCCAAAGGCATGAATCTCTCCTTCTGGATCTAAATTGAAACAAGAAGGGGAGGAGAGTAAACAGAAACATCCGACATTTCCTTATCAAGTAACATAGCAGTTAAGTGATTGGAGTTGAAATAGGCAAGTATTTGTTTCACAGGGAGTCACATGTTCCAGTAGTTCTTTTAACTAATGCTTTGGAGAAAAGCTTTAGTAATAATGACTTTTGTTGCTTTTTATTAGCTATAAATATTTTAATTAGGTGTAATTATTAATGGCTTTGTTTTATTTTTGTTAAAGTGTATATGTAACTATAGGATCGTATTAGTCTTTTTGTCCTTTATTGTAATTTAATAGTCTTTAGTTAGGGTGTCCATGCATGCCTATAATATATTGAACTCTATTGTATAGGATGAAGTAAGGGGAGTTATCTCATATTTTGCTCTAACTTCAACGTGGTATCTGAGCGATCTAGGGTTTAGAACATATGTCTTTGACGGCTACATTCCATTAGGGTTTAAGTTTGGGTCACAAAGTTCGAGTTGTCCTGTGTTGACACCGCCCATCTCAAAAGAAGTGCCGCCACCGTCCACCCCTGTCTAAGTTTGCCGCTCATTAGAAGAAACCACATGTGAGCTTCATGCGCCGCAAGAGAGGTTGTCTCATCCCCCACAGCCGGCAGGTGGGAGGGTTTGTGCTTCGTTGGTTGTGTTCATCTCCATTTATGGTTTCCGGTTAATTTGTCTCTTCAGTTCTGTTAGAGTTAGTGACCTTGGCCCATAGGGAGGTTTGCTCTAAATAGCTTTCCTTTTTTATCTCACTGCATTATTCTATTTATTCCCCCCTCTTGTACCTTTTGTAATTATCACAAAATAATAAGAAAAGTAAAATCGTGGTTTTTCTCCCGGTACTCGAGTTCCCACGTAATTCAATGTTTTCGTTGGTTTATCGCTTTCAATATGGTATCAGAGCGAGGTAACAAAGAAACCCTAGACAGTGTATAGGTGAAGCCCAAACAAAGATAGAAGTTGCCGTCGGCAGTTACTTTGGGGCCACCCTTGGAGCAGTCCGCACAACCCAGCGCCACAATCAGCCGCCCATGTGCCACCGTCGAATGCCTCCATGAACCAGTCTGTTTTCTCCCCTCTGTCATCCCAAGTCCAGCCGCTATACCCTTCCGGCAAACCGCACCACCACGCATCACCGCTGCCCTCGATTCACGCGCCACTGCCTTTCATGCCTTACAGCAACCGCATATTCATGGTTCCAAGATTGATCGAGGGTACACTCAGTTTGGTTCTGAAGTTGGTGAATCATCGGCACAATCTAAATCAACCAAACTATCAATGAATTCAAAGAATCCGATAACTTTGCTCCCTAATTTGTCCTCGAATTATATAACTGGCTCTCTGGCACATGTGAATTTTCCAAGGTAGAAATTGAATGGCCAGAATTATTTTTCGTAGTCCCAATCAATCAAGATGTTCGTCGAGGGTCGCCACCAATTTGGTCTTTTGACAAGAGACTATCCGTCCTCCACCAGGTGATGCCTTGGAACGATTCTGAAAAGGGGAGGACTCCTTCATTCGGTTTATGTTGATTAATATCATGGAACCACAGATCGGCAAACCTCTACTTTACGCAGCCAGTGCAAAAGATTTATGGGATACAACTCAGAAACTTTACTCGAAGCGTCAAAATGCCTCTCGATTGTATGCACTGAGAAAACAAGTCCACAATTGCAAGCAAGGGACCTTGGACATGGCCTCCTATTTCAATAAGCTCTCCCTTCTTTGGCAAGAGGTGGATTTGTGCAGGGAGACAGTTTGGGACACGCTGAATGACAATATACAATATGCTAAACTTGAGGAAGTTGATTGCAATTATGATTTCCTTTTAAGACTTAATCCCAAATTTTATATTGTATGTGGTCGTATACTTGGACAGAGACCACTTCCCTCCCTAATGAAAGTGTGTTATGAAGTCCATCTTGAAGAAGACTGTACAAATGCCATGAGTATACTAGCTACCTTTGCCATTGACTCTGTTGGCTTCAATGCTCGATCATCAACCCATGATAGTGAGAAGAATAGCGAGAAACCAATCCCTATATGTGAGCACTGTAAGAAACAATGGCATACCAAGGATCAGTGTTGGAAACTCCACAATCGTCCCCCAAGAGGTATGAAACATTCCTCCAACAAGAAACAGAACTTAAGGCATGCCTATGTAAGTGAGACTGCTAGCACCTCTCAGTCGACTGGCCCTACTGCAAGCCAAAACAGCCCTCTTACTCTGGGAGCCATTGCTCAGTCAGGTATGCCTCAGTCCCTTGGCCTTCTTAGTGTTGATGGAAAGAATCCCTAGATTTCAAACTCAGGGACTACAAATCACTTGGCAGGTTCCTTGGAGCACTTTGTTTCTTATACCCCCTATGCCAGTAATGAGAAAATCCAGAGAGCCGGTAGTTCTTTAGTCTCAATTGCTGGAAAGGGACAAATGGTTCCTTTTAGAGGACTCGAGAATGTTTTGCATGTGTCTAAGCTTTCTTATAATTTGTTATCTATCAGCAAGATCACTCGTGAGCTGCACTGTAAAGCTACCTTCTTACTTGAATCTGTTTGTTTTCAGGACTTGAGATCGGGGAGGACGATTGGTACTACCTAGCATAGCAAGGGACTTTACATCCTTGACGATAATACCTCCAGTAGTAGTATCTCTAAGACTAGTTTATTGTCTTCCTATTTTAGTACTTCTGAATATGATTGTATGTTTTGGCATTTTTGGTTGGGCCACCCGAACTTTAATTATATAAAATATTTGTTTTCCCATCTATTTTCTAAAATTGACGTCTCTTCTCTATCTTTTGATGTGTGTATTCAAGCAAAACAACATCGGGTTTCATTTCTCTCACAACCATATAAACCCACACAACCATTTACCCTTATCCATAGTGACGTTTGGGGTCCATCCAAGGTCACTACCTCCTCCGGGATATGGTGGTTTGTAACTTTCATTGATGATCCTATCCACCTTACCTGGGCCTTCCTTATCACAGATAAATCCAAGGTTTCCTCTGTTTTTCAAAACTTCTATCACACCATTGAAACGCAATTCAATACAAAAATTGGGATTCTTCAGAGTGATAATGGTCGGGAATTCCAAAACCATAATCTTAGTGAGTTTCTAGCCTCCAAGGGGATTGTTCACCAAAGCTTATGCACTTACACTTTTCAACAAAATAAGTCAAGAGGAAGAAGATAATTTTTTTCTTTATACTCACGTCTCCAACTCCCTCCCCTGATTAGTCTCCTCCAGCATCTGCCTTAATCGTTCACCAGTAAAATGTTTTTCTCCACGGTGATTGTCACACCTCCTCCCGAACAATCCACATTATCCCATAGGGGAGTGTGATGAGTGGATAGTGAATGTCATCTACCTCGATTCATGCACTAGCCATAACCAACATACCAAAAACAAGCCTGCTAAGACATGACTTACGAGACACATCTCTGATACCAAACTAGTGACAAAGTTTTATACATAAACAAAATCCTTATAGAGGATAGCTACACAGTATTTGATTAGTACATATCAACAACCAACATATACAACACAGCGGAACGACCAATACATTTGGACTTAACCCTACTACTGGACTCAAAAGCAAGCTAATGTACAAACGCGTACTAATAGTAATCAGAAGCAACGTCAGCAGTTAACACTCTCAGGTTCCAAGAAATCTCAGGCTACCTAGGGAGGGAAGAAAACAAAACAATTTTGAAAGTATGAGCTAAACGAGCTCAATGAGTGACAATTTAATAAAACATATATTTTTCCTTTCACAATACATTTGGAAACATGATTGTTAACAAAGCATGTAAACTGTAAATCTTAATATCAGTTTCAGCAAAACCTAGCAATATCAAACATCGTAAAATGTCAATCATGCTTTGTCATAATTATCTGAAAATCTTCCATAGATCACATAAAGCCATGTACCCTCAAATCACCGTAATAGTCTAGTCTCTTTGCGGAGTAATCTCCAGACAACTAGCACTAATAACCATGTGTCCTGCGTTATGGCAAAACCCTCATAACTGTCGCCCACAATTATCTGACATGCATGCAAATACCCTCAAAAGGCTAAAGCACCCTCGTATACAGCCCAAAGCCGTTATATACGATGATGAGTCCCCAAAAGACGTACAATCCCATACCTCTTCGACCTCGGACAATACCTCACGAGTGTCGAGAGTCTATAATCCATAAATTCCAAATCCATGGCCTCGGACAATACCTCTCTAACCTTGAACAATGCCCAGGGTACATGTTTGAAATCATAAAACATTCACAATAATTATCTCAAGTGTTTCCAAACCAACATGTGAACATCAAGTTCAACTTTTGTAAATTAGTCTTTCAATCATGTCGTTTAAATATGGTTCGTGAAAACAAGCATTTATCATACCAACATTTCTCTATAGTTTAATTCAAATAAACATAATCGATAAAACATGTTTGGTTCACAAAACATTTCATAAATCATTTCAGACAAATAAACATTTCTGAAATAAGTTTAGGATTTAAAGGGTCATGCACGACTCAATAGCTAAATTCTTTGGCCTATAAATCTTTCTAATTTTCTCTTGTCCTAAAATAAGAGAATTTATCTTAAATTAATTCCCTTAAACCAAAAATGTACCAACATTACCCAAAATTTCCAAAAATAACAAAAACAGCCCAAAAAGTAGTGTCATGGCATGCTGGCCGCTGAGGATGGGCGTCAGACAGCACGCGCGCGCAAATAGTGTTACAATCGTAACCTTTCGAATACGGGACGGGCGATTGTGCGACACTTGTTCTAACTCGGTAAACAAGTCAGTTGTACTAAATCCAAAAGTCACAAGTAAACTCGAAGTATGATGTAGCCTCCTTTCACGTTTTTAGAGAAATGGTTTTATAAAACGTGAGAGAGAAAGAAAAGCGTTGAAAACATCAATAAAAAAAGCATTGAAGACTGACAATTGCAAGAAAGCTTGGTTTGCAAAGAGTGCAACAAGGCGGGAGATTGACTTGCGGGTTCCCCCTATAGTACGTTTTAAATATTTTTATGTTTGACAGGATTGCATATGAAAAGTGCGAAATGTCACTTACAAGGTCGGTGACATCGAAAGGAAAGCAAGCTAAACTAAGTACAAAACATAAAAATAAGGTGGTTTGAGGATGTTTGGGCATGCGGCCATAGGCAAACAACGCCTTGAACAAGCATGCTCATGACAAACAGCCCCCTCTCCCAGGCCCTTGGCCGCATGCTAGCCCCATGCCCTCACTCTGCACACCCATGGCCACAAAACCCAGCCGTGCACACCCATGGCCACAACACCAAGCCGTCTCCTGACACCCCTCACATGAGTGGATGGCTTGCTGCATGGGCCTGGCGCATGGCCTCATGCCGCATGCAAGCCATCCAACTAAACAACCTCCTTTACCTTCAACACGCGTGCAACAACAATGCCTTGCGTCTTGATGTTCAGCCACCCTTCAATGTCAACCCAAAAACCTAAACAAGTCCAAAATGAACATTCAACTTCAACAATTCATATCTTTTTATCCAACCCTTAATAAAATAATTCTTTCAACAAACTTGCTTAGAATTGTCTTGACTAACTTACCTCCAAATTTGAGCTTCAAATTCCAAGGATTGAGCTCCGTGGACTTCCAATAATCAACCTTGCTCAGATTTCCAGCGAAACTGACCTCTTTTCCTTTCTTCACTCTAAAGAATACTCCTCTTTCGTTCTTTAACTCTGGCAGCCTACCTCACAAACTACACTTCTGGTTCTTTTAAGACAAAATTGAGGGAGAAGGCATGAGTAGTTTGCGAGCACCGGCCGCTAGAAAATCACCTATTTATAGAGTTCTCTGCATGGCCAAAGTGACACCTCTTGCTTGTCGTAAAATTACTATTTTCATGCTATAGACATATGTTCTCCATTCAACCAACTTCCTTTGCTTTGCCTAGGGTCCACCTAAACCCCTAGCTTCAATTCGCCTTACAAAACTTTCACAAAACCATGGCGCCTCACCTAGCTTTGGCCACAAGCTTCCACCCTAGGAGGTTCCTGGCCCATCTCGCCTAGCCTTCACCATCTTGCAAATCCCCAACATGCTCATGCCGCTTAACCTCTCAAGCCTAAGCCTTTCTTGCGAGCCACACTTGCCACCTAGAGGTTAGTCCTTCCTCACATGGCCTTCAAGCATCATGTCTCCTAGCTAACCTCAAGGTCTCTTTCTTGGCCGCATAGCTCATCACGCCTAGTATGTCCTGCCCTTGCCAAAATGCCTAGAACATGTCTTTGGAGGTTCACATGACATCCTTTGGCCGCCTAGCATGTCAAAACACCTAGCTTTTCAACACTCAGCCAAAATTCACATCAAACCCCTTTCTTTCCTTATCCTGGCCGCCGACCTCACCAAGCCTTCAACACTTAAGTTAATTTCTTCAACTCTTATTCAACCAACCACTACAACAACACTGAATTCTTAATCAACCTATGAGTTCAACTTAAACACAAGAGTAGAGAATCTAGAATTTACAGTGATCTTCAGAAGGAAGTCTATATGGAGCAACCATCTAGGTTTGTTGCTCGAGGGGGGCAAGGGGGATATGATAAAGTGTGTCGCCTTGGCAAATCCATGTATGAGTTGAAGCAAAGTCCACATGCATGGTTTGGAAAATTTCATAAAGCACTTAAACTGTTTGGAATGAAGAAAAGCAAATCGGATCAATCGGTTTTTTACCAAAGATCTATTTGTGGAATTATTCTATTTGTTGTATATGTTGATGATACTGTTATAACCAGCAGTGATACATCAAGTATATTGTCTCTCAAATCTTTCCTCCAAAGTCAATTTCACACTAAAGATTTGGGAGTGCTAAAATAATTTTTGGGCATTGAAGTAATGAGAAGCAAGAAGGGTATTTTTATGTCATAGAAAAAATATGTGCTTGATTTGCTATCTGAAATAGGATAATTGGGAGCCAAGCCATGCAATACTCTGATGATGCCTGGTCTAAAATTGTTAAAAGAAGAACCATTTGAGGATCCTGAGAGATATAGAAGACTAGTTGGGAAGTTAAATTACCTTATAGTAACACGTCTAGACATAGCTTATTTGGTAAGCATTGTGAGTTAGTTTATGATGTAATTCAAAGTTGGATGTATCTTCCAAATGAATTCTCTGCCTTCAAAGGCTACGAGATGGGGTATTTATTAAGAATCTTGAGAGTTTGTTACAAGGTAGATATAGGAAAGTTGTTACAAAAACAGTTAGAATGGTTAACTGTTTTAACTATCTTATCTTATTCTACTTATTCATTCCACCCCCCTAGCATCAAACTCGTCCCGAGTTTGTCATGAAAGCTAAAATCCATCTGACGCAACGGAGTATGACCAAACCAACCTCCTACATTTTGGACAAAAATATTGTGATCGAAGGGATAAAATCAAGACAAAAAATCAAATATGGTCACTAAAAGATGAATCTCTCCATCGGCCATAAACCCGAAAAAGACGTTCCCTTCAATCTCATTTAAAGCCGTCTTCAAAGAATCAATTTCAAAAGAATTAACTTTTGAAGAAAATCCTTCCAGAATCATATTTTCTTTATTATTCGCTTCAAGTTCTTCGACGATTTGAAGATTCATTTCCACCGCAACCAATGTGTCGTTGATCTTTTGCTTGGTGTTTGATACTTCTTTTTCATCTTCTTTGTTGGATTTTTCTTCACTTGTGACCATTTCCAAGTCAACATTTTCAAATTATTGTTCTTCAATTTTATCTTCATGATTTTCTATTTAAAAAATTTCCAACCGTGATTTCTTTGTCTTTTCTTCTGTATATGAAATCAATCTGTTCTTGGACTCTTGCAAATAAATTGAAGGTTGGTCTACATGTTGGGTCATTTTTTCCAATGAACGTTGATTTTTTGGAAAATGGGTTTGATTGGATCGTTGGGTCATTTTTTGATATTGTCGCCTTCTTATTTTGTCCCAAACTGTTTTAGAAACATCATCGGAGTCACTAGAATCATTTTTCCAATTTGGATGATGATAGGTTCTTTGAGAAAATCGAGGATGGCCAAAATTTGAATGTTGAAATTCTTCTTCTGAATCACTTGAATCAAAATTCCAGCATTGTTTATGGAAGTACAATTGATTTTCTATACCAACTACTGATTTTTTTCTCCTACCATCAGCATGTGGCCAAAACCTTCTGTTATGGTTATTTACTGTCCTTTCTTGCCACTCATCATCAATAGAACTCCAATCTTGAAGTTCTTGGTAGTAATCTTGGTTTCTTGGAACGGGTTCTTGATAATCTTGGGTTGGTCTCCTTCTTTCTTGAACCCCAAATCTTCTTTCTTGATGATTTCTTTCAGCCCTATGAATTCTAGCACCACGGATGCCATGCTGATTATTGAAGTTTCTCTGATTTCCTCTTGCTCGTCGGCCTCGTCTGTCACCGAAATTATAGCCGTTTGCCACATTTGCTTCTATTCGCAGTGACGCTGGCAGTTCATCCATCCTCCGGTTCAGCACTTCAAAGTTCTCCATCATTCTATCAAACTTGTTGTGAAGATCTCCCAAAGAATTCTCGACGGCCAGCAAGCGAATCGTCGATGTCCTTGGTGAGAGGGGGGCGATTTCCTCTGCTTCTTCTTGCTCACGGTCATCCCCCGCAGCTGGGTTTCTTGCTCTCCGGCCAGCCATCCGTCCCAAAAGATCGGGGTTGCTCTGATACCACTTTGATGTAATTCAAAGTTGGATGTATTTTCCAAATGAATTCTCTACCTTCAAAGGCTAAGAGATGGGGTATTTATTAAGAATCTTGAGAGTTTGTTACAAGGTAGTTATAGGAAAGTTGTTACAAAAATAGTTAGAATGGTTGTTAACTATTTTAACTATCTTATCTTATTCTACTTATTACATCAGTCTATGACCTCACCCAGAGTGGAACATTGGGATGCAGTACAACAAATGCAATGTTACCTTAAGGCTGCATCCAAATGTGGGATCTTATATAAAGGTCATGGTCATATGAACATTGAATGTTTTTTAGATGTTGATTGGGCAAGATCAAAAGAAGACGAAAGATCAACTTTTGGGTATAATATTTTTGTTGGAGGCAATTTGGTTTTGTGGAAAAGTAAAATGCAAAATGTATCTTCACGTTCAAGTGTTGAATCCGAATACAGAGCAATGGCACAAGCAGTGTGTGAAATAATGTGGTTACATCAACTCTTGATTGAGTTGGGTTTTAATACTACAATTCTGACTAAGTTGTGTGACAATCAAGTTGCTCTCCATATTGCATTTGGTCCAGTATTTCATGAGTGTACTAAACACATTGAAATTGATTGTCATTTTGTTCAAGAAAAAATACAACAAGATTTGGTGTCTACTGAATATGTGAAGACTGAAGAACAATTAGGAGATTTCTTTACAAAAGCTTTGAATAGAGTTTGAATAGAGTACCTATGTAACAAGTTGGGATTGATTAATATATATATGTTCCAGCTTGAGAGGGAGTGTTAAGAGTATAGATGTAACTATAGGAGTGTATTAGTCTTTTGTCCTTCATTGTAATTGACTAGTCTTTATTTAGGGTTTCCATGTATGCCTATATATATTGAACTCTATTGTATAGAATGAAGTAAGGGGAGTTATCTCATATTTTGTTCTAACTTCAACAATTTTTACTTTTACACTTCTTTCCTTTATTGTGGCATTAAGAATGCTACACGTTGTAGTTATTTCACGGGAATATAAATATTTGATTCAATTCAAATTAACGTATCAGAGAAGGAGGCCAAATATTTTATTCTATTTAAATAAACAGATCATAGTAGGAGGTCTTGCATTTGATCTTTTATATTTTCTCCAATTAATTGATTTTTTATCTGTTGGGTTTTCTACAAATTTTCAAGCCCACAAGTGAACATGAGTGTTCCAGTAATGATATAGTTAAATTTATCGTTATCCAGTAGTTTAAGTGTTTGGGTTGATTGATGACTTAGCTTGACCACATGCATGATTAAATGACTAGTTTACACCCTTTATCATTAAGATTTTACACACGTATAGTTGATTACAAGGGTCTTCTGTATTAGCTCTAAAATGTATTAGCTCGTTGTATTTTTATTATGTACTCTCTTGTCTCGGTTTATGTTGTATCTATTCTTTTAGTCCTTTTTGTTCTTGGTATATTTCTCTTGTACTTTGAGCATTAGTCTTTCTTATTAACATTAACAAAGAGGCTCATTTCCGTTTCAAAAAAAGTATAGAAGTCAAGATCCAAATTAACTTAGAAAACTTACTGCCATCTGAATGCCATAGTTAGCATGACCATCGGTAGAATTCCTACTGCGCAAGAACCTTAAGAGACGAAAGGTTTGTAAATTTCCTGAGCCAGCCATTACCTGTTCACAAAGTCATTGGCTGAGATTGTAAATTCTACATCTTTTTAAACAAGGGATTGGAAATAAAGAAAGATTCTGCATACCACGGACAAAGAAAGAGCAATTAAATGGACACACGTCTCCAAAGTGCCTCGATCAATGTAGCGAGACAATCCCTTTGGGAAGGGATTTTCCTTTTCTATGGATACAGGCTTGATCTAAAAACCAGGAAAAATGTCACAAAACAATTAAATGCTTAGAGGTGCAACAGCTAGTTCTGTGTCTGACCTCGTTTAGAAAGTAGACAGCATAGTTATAAAGCAACTCCTGAGCGTCTCCATTCTTTGTACCAGCAAACCTCAAACCTGGCCCAGAACTAACCATTATGAATTTCAAGTTTAACCGATGTAAAATGCTCTGGTCTCACAGTAATTTAAAGTAGGAAGTCATATTCTAAAACTTTGAATATGCATTTGATCTAAAAAAAGCTAGAACGATTGGAAGAAGCTCTGACATAAAAATTCAGCAACAATACAGAATAACATGAATAACATATACATGCAGATGAAAAGAAAATAAGGCATACACATGTTTGTAGTTACATGCATGTTCCATCCAATTATACGATGCGCCCCAGATGTGTGCTTCCATGTGAGATATTATAAGTCTTAGTGAGATTTAAACAGTCCACATAAATGTGAAAATTTTTAGTCATAATAAATCCATAAAAATGACATCTTACCAAGAGAAATACATGCTCCAATTATTATGTTGACATAAGCTTGAACAAATGCTTCGGCATCCAATTCATCAGTATCATTTTCATCACCCTTGAGGCACTTGACAACCCTCTGAACAATTTCAGGAATCTGAGATTCGACCCAATTTCTGGATGGGTGAACCCTATAATAGTTCATGTCATCAAAATATGATCTTAATGATGGAAATAGGCTATCTGATTGGTGCAAATCTCACTGGAAATGGTTACCTGCTCCACATTATAAGATTTCTAGCTATGACACGAATCATGATAAAGTCAGGTCTCACATATTGCAAGTCAAAATTTGTCTGAGGGATAGACAGCTTTGACATAATCGCATCAGATTCAGTCTGTCAAATACACAAGCAAAGGAGAAAGCAACTTTAATTCAACTTAGGAATAAAAATTATTTATTATCTTGTTTCAAATCAGCAAACAGAAGCTGGTTTTGGATAATTACTTTCAAGAACATTAGCGCAAGAGCAATTGTTGCTCCAGGAGCAGTGACATCAACATTGACCACAGTTCCATCCACCATCTAAATGAGAAAAAGAAAAAAATATATATTGCATATTGCTTGCCCAGTAATTACTCACATAAGTACTTCATTGACAATATGTATAAGAAAGATAATTTTAGAGAACCAAGGGTGTAAGAATCAACCTGTGTGATTATACGGTTATGCTCCTCTGTAGAGAAAAGTGAAATTTCTGGCTAAAAAAATAAGGTAGGGACCCATTCAGATAAACTATGAAATCAATACCTTGCACATTTTTTAGTTTACGAGAAGTACAAATAACAAAATAAAAGATCAAGTGCATGAAACCCTACATTACAAACTTCTTTTCCACCAATGTAGTTGAATAATCGATCAACTATTGAATCTGTAAAACCAACTGAATCCTTGCCTCGACCTTCGATTGACAGATGAAAATTAGTACTTTGCAATGACAGCTTCAGTTGTCCAACTAATAATGAAAATTATTCATACCCAGTGCAACAAGACCCAAGGAAAATCCTGCTGAAACAGCATAACCCTCCCGTTCAAGAACATTATCACCCCCACTTCGTCGGCCGATTTCTCCCTGTACCATAAATATTGAACAGGTAAAAAGAAAAACAAACAAACAAATAGGCACTGAGAATTTCTTTATTTCTAATATATATAATTAAAAAGAGAGAATAAATCAAACTAGGTATAACATGTAAAACCCCTCACCTCGCCTTCAAAAAAAACAAGAAAAGAAGGAAAAAGGAAAGACATGTGAAGCCGCAGGGCAAATAAGTCACCATAACGTGGAACTAATTTTTTTCTTTTTTTTTTCTTTTTTTTAATGAATAAAACAACATTCTCTAACTAATGAATGGAAATAATGTATTTAAAAGAAATCCCGAAAATACCAAAAGTATCTGCATTGTTTGTGGATGTGCTGATCCTTCGTAAAGAAGTCCCAAGGACATTAGAGCTGCTGACTGGAAAAAGAAAGAGAATAAATTATCAAAGCTACTAATTTCTATCCACATTTGTCAAGTAAGGTACAACAGATTCGTAAACTTTAGACAATGGCATTGAAACAGATGCAATCAATAATCGTGGGTTAATATTTGTAGACAATAACATGTGTACCTGCAAAAGTGTTGGCAACTCCAACTCTGAGTAGGAATATGGATGGCGTGAAGGTATATGAACGTAAAGAGACTGACAGAAATACGGTAATATGTTATACTTTGTCAACTAGCATATATAGGTACAAAAACTAATACAACTGAAGAATATAGAAACAGTTAGTTCAGCAGTTATTACTTTTAAAACTACAGAATGAAAACTATAGCCTTGATTGTCTTTCAGCAGAAGCAAAGAAAACTGACAGCCAGACAAAAAGATTAAAGAAAAATCTGAATCATTGATTGAAACTAAGCATACACCTTAGATATTGAAGGTTGCATTGTACCCCTGTAAGAGGCAGCCAAGCCAAGCATCAATCCCACTGTTGTGGCTTCATGTTGCTAAAGAAAAGTTGACAAAGCAAATTATAACAATCAAGGTCAAAACAAACGATAATTTAAGTGAAATTATGACATTAAACTTATCCAACACAGTGTACTCAGTTGCAACATGCAGCAATACATAAACAAGATATATATAAAAAGAAAGATCAAAGGAAAAAGCCACTCCTGTAGGAGAAAATAAATCTGGAGAAAAAACAAGATAAAGCCGCAACAGTAGGCATGGAGTTTGACAGGTCCAAAAGTGACGTTCTTGTGAACCAAAGGAAGTATATTCTTGATCTGCTAAAAGAGACAGGTTTACTTGGTTGCAAGGTAGCACAAACTCCAATCTGAAATTGTGAAGCTGCAACCAAGAATGAGATAAAGGAAAGAGAAAAGTATCAAAGACTTGTGGGGAGACTCATATCTCTCTCACACGTGTCCCGACATCGCTTTTGCAGTTAGTATGGTAAGTCAGTTCATGCATGCTCCTGGACCAGCTCACTTTGATACAATTTATAGAATCCTAGGATATTTGAAAGGAACTCCAGGAAAAGGCATATTGTTTCAAAGACATGACCATCTCAATGTTGAAGTTTGTACTGATGCTAATTGGGCAGGTAGCATGACTAATAAAAGATCCACTTCTGGATACTGCTCCTTTGTTGGTGGAAATCTTGTTACTTATCGAAGTAAAAGAGTGTGGTTGCAACAAGTAGTGCAGAAGCAGGATTTAGAGCTTTAGCTCATGGTATTTGTAAGAGTATATGGATAAGAAGATTGTTGGAAGAATTGAGATTCAATCATACAATCCCCATGCGCATTTACTATGATAACAAGGGAGCAATTTCCATTGCCCACAATCCGGTCCATGACAGGACGAAACATATTTAGTTTCCCATTCTCATAGAATAAGAATACGTTGAATAATTTGAAAATATCATCCTTGAGAAGATCCTAGAATTTGATAAAGAATTCTACTGAGAGTCCGTCCGGGCCTGGGGCTTTGTTTCTTCCCATTAACTTTAGAGCTGTCCTAATTTCCAGCAGGCTGAATTTTGTAGTGAGCTTTTTATTCTGATCCCCTGAAACTACAGCCCAGACAAAAGTTGAAGGGAAGATACCTGCAGGATCAGATTTCTTATAAAGGTTGCTGTAGAAATCAAGGATTAATTGTACAATTTTTGGGAATGCGGTAGTGGGGACTCCTTGATCATTAACTAGCTCGGGAATCAGACTTCTTCTTTTCTTTGCCTGCAAGAAAATGATGGAAAAAGCTCATATTTTCATCCCCCAATGTCAGCCAATTCAACTTACTTTTCCGGATTAAATCTCTTTCCTCCCTTTTATATAGAGCTAGCAGGTCTGCTTTCTAGGACAGTAATAATAGTTGATCCACTGTGGCCGTCTCCAGCTGATCATATTTGCTTTCTTCTTGTGCAATGGCTTTTAATAGGGTTTCTTCTTGACAAATCTGTTCCTTTTTGTGATCTAAGTGCCAAGATTTGAGCTGGTCCTTGATGCTCCGGAGTTCATTCGATAATGCAAAACCCATCCATCCTGGAGGAGAGCTCAAGGATAAATAATTTTCAATCATTTGGCAGCACTGCTTGTCTAACAACCAACTGTTACAAAATCTGAAGGGGGAAGGCCCCCATTCGAATGCCCCAGCTTCTAGTAAAATTGGGAAGTGGTCTGAGAAGATCCTTACTTGCCGGTTTACTCTTGTGTTCGCAAATGCCTTATCCTAGTCAAAAGAAACTAAGAATCTGTCCAGCAAGGATCTCGAAGCTGTTCTTCCTTCTCTTGACCATGTAAACTTCCCATTCAATAAAGGAACTTCAATGAGTTTTGAGTCATCAATGAACTTGTTGAATTTCCTCATGCCGCGCGTCATTCTTCCTTCTGGAAAGCTCTCTCCCCCTGATTTGGTCATATTAAAATCCCATCCCAAACACCAAGCTTCTGTGCAGTACCCAATAAGGGAAAGTAACTCTGGCCATATGAAATTCCTCTCTGTGTAATCTGTTGGTCCGCATATATTGGTTACCCAGCACAACTTATTACACAATGTTGGTGCACACATGATCGAGCAATTCAAGATGATAATTGGTTTGACTAATGCATGAGTAGGAATTTTAATTACATGAACCACAGGACATATCAATCAGTAGTTTCTCGTTACAAAATAAATAAATAAAAACCAGAAGATGCCTTACCGGTGCATAGTATTGGTATATATCAGTAATTGTTAAAACACACAGATAACCGTGTAATCCTAGAGCAAGAAGAAGTCCAGCATGAACAGCATTGGGCTCCTCAGGTCTATTATAAATAATCCACGTCCTTGACATCTTACCCTGGAAATAAAAATGTTGAAGAATTGTTGGAGTCCACGATATACAAAGCATATACAAAGACTTGATCCAGAAACTTCAAATTCTTTTCATAAGAAATATTGCTATTAACACTTTTCAAGGAAAAAAATATATATTTGTATGAACATCACAATTTACAAAAAAACAGACCAAGGAAAAGAGTAAGAAGAAGAGTTTGTACAATCTTTTTAAGTAATTTAGCTTATAGCCTATGTCCATTGTTACAATCAGCCAATCAAGATTTCATTCCAAGCATTTTGGAGGAGAAAAAAAAAAATCAAAGCTATCTTCAATCATCAACTCTTTTAAGATCGTTCAACTGGATAGGGAGTAACAGTATGTAATGTTGTCACTTACTTTGTTCCCTCTTCTTTGTCCTCAGACAATTATTCTATTTCAAATTTAATCAGGGTCGCATGAACATAGTTCCACACTGCCACAAAGTTTGGCATAAGCTCTGCCATATAGGACAGACCTTAGGCGGACACCCCCTTCTTGATCACCAAAAGCCCCGTCAAGGAAAGTATATTTTATTTCAAATTTTTTATTTTCCCAAATTACTGCTGTTGAGATTGAAACGGACCATAGGAAAGCTAAATCTGCCAAAAATCTTTGGAACTCCAGCCAACTGGCATAAAGATCGTCTATTAAATAGAAAAACATGCACACACTTCAAGCATATATAAGAAATTGTCACTTAATATTCTCACAATGGGACAGCTATATATAAAATTATAAACGGAGGTGTGGAAATGAGAAAAATCACCTAATAGGCATGAATTTCTTATTTCTCAGCAAGTGTTACATGTAATGTATCCACAATGAGGTAAAATAAGAAACACAATGACACAGTGGAAGAAAGAAAAGAAATGAATTTTTACTGTAAGTTCTAAAAAGATGTAATTTCAACCTGGAGAGGGGCCAATCTTAGTCCAGCAGCAACGGCATTGTGAAACTCAGGCCACATTCTGATTTCTGCTACATTCCTGACATTCGGATCCAGATTAACCTGCAAAGGATAGGGGTGGAGCCATATGTTGACAAAAAAATATTTGAAAATCTTAAATCACCAATTAAGATTAAGTTGATGGGTGAAGGTTCTTAAATCACCATTGACCCAAAAGCTTAAACTGATAAATGCGGCAAATTTAATATATAATAACTAGCGATCGGCTCAAAATATGAAAAAGACCTGAAAATGAATATTGATTGAGAGAGGAAACAACGCAAAAGCTTGAACACGAGACATCCTGGACCACACTGCTTTACAACTATCTTAAATCACCGATTGTGATGTAATAAGAATAAGGCTAAAAGAAAACTATAGTTAAGTAGAGTAGAAGACAGCTGTAGTTAGTTAAAACAGTTCAATACTTAACTGTTTCATAAACAGTTTCCTTGTAACTACTTTGTAACTACTTACAAAACCTTAATAAATACCACATCTCTTAGCCATTATTGGCAGAGAATTCATTCTAAAAAAAGTATCGACTTTGATTTACATTAGATTGGCCCCAAAAGTTTAAGCTAATGGGTAAAAAGGCAAATTTAATATATAACATCTAACAAAGGTAAATTTAATTACATCATCTAATACTCCTCACTTGTAGACTTGAAATATGTAAAAGACACAACAAATGAAAATCAATATTAATTGAGGAAGAAACAACACCGCAGGGGGTTGAACATGACTTTCTAAACCAACCTATTCTGATACCATCTTAAATTACTAATTGACCAAAAAACTTAAACTGATGGGTGAAGGTAAATTTAATTATATCATCTAACAATAAAATATTCCAATAAAGGGAAATAAATAATATAAATATGTCAATACGACTAACAGCTATAGAAATAAATACAAGGTAAAGAGGAAATTCCTTCTCGCAAAATATTTCTTCTTAGAAGGAAAAATCGCTGAATGGAGCAGATGCAAGTTTCCAATTTATGAGTAACGACTATCGTACTGAAGTATAAAGTAGAAGATAAACTAAAAACATGATGCAAGATAATCATACTCGTACCGTTGCATTTTGTTGTGCAGGCAGCCTCCCTGCCAATACTAGCTTTGGGACTACAAAGGCCTACAGAAATATTTGACAGATCTATGAGAAGTATGCACCTTAAACAACAAAAATAAACAAATCTATCTGAGCAGGCTTATGCATAATGAAAAAAGGGAAAACCTCTGTTAAAAGAGTATATATGGTTGCAAGAGTAAATGCACCACGGCCAAAGGGAAGGGAAGTCGTCCTTTGTGCAAGTTGCCAAAGCTGAGCCTTTAGAAACAAAGGAGAACAAAAATGAGGCTATAAATAGTATAATGGTGATATAATCATCATGCATGCATAAAAAACAAAAAAGATCATGGTAAACGTAAAAATTGCAAGAGAATTTACAAGTTGTTCAGCGATCATGAACTGCTGAATAGTATAACTAAGGATTAGCAATTGGCGATTGATTTTAATTTCGGTATAATAAAAAACAGACCCATGCACAATAGAAAACACTGTACTGAGTGTACACTGACTGAGATAAATAACTCTCTGATCGTGACAAGGGAAGCTAATACTATCAACAGAAAAAATGCTTGAAATTCCCCATTGAGTTTCTAAAGCTGTGTCCATTAGTTATGATATATCCCCACAGTTGATCCTTCAAGGCTAAAAGGCATGACGCAACTTTAAAACCCTAGCCTCATTTATAAGAGAAAACCTGAACTGCCTAGAAAAATCTTAGACAAGGTTTTGACACCATGAAAACTAATTCATCATTATGAGTACGCAATTGTAAATTCAAGCATTGGAATCACACATACACATATATATTCATCATTATGAGTAACCTCTTAGACTGCGCAATGATGATTAATTTTATATTTGAATTCGTCATTATGTAAAGGTAAAAATTTTATATTTGAATTTTAACCCGTGAGACCTAGACAAGTAGAGTTTAAAACTTTAGTGAAAGACAACTGATCAAGTAAATGATTATTTAAGCTTTTCAATTATCATTTTCCATTCCACCTAATTCAGAGTTCTATCATTTTTTTTTATATCCGTGAGTGTTCGAGCCAACTTACGAGCACCTCGACTAATCTCACGGAACAACCCACCCAACCTTACAACATTTAGTGTCAAGAAAACTCGTAGGAAATTAATTCCTATCTAGGTGGCCACCATGGATTGAACCCATGACCTCTTAGCTAGTTATTGAGACTATATATCCCTTTTTACCACTAGGCCAACCCATGATGGTTAATTCAGAGTTCTATCATTTAGAAGAAGAGATCAATTGTCAAACAAAAAATTACCTGTTGCAGGTCCTGATCAGAAGCACTAGGGTTAACAGATGTCTGAATTGCCACAGGTCTTGCGGAGCACAGAAGTCTTCTAACCTAGAAGGAAGAACAGCCATAAAAATCTAAGAGATCATGATATTGGAATATTATTTCAATGCCAAGAAAGATCCAATCCAACCTGTCAATGGAATTGTTAGCAACCAAATATGCAAGAATGATGTTAGCTCAAGGAAAATAACACAAACATTATTGCATCAATAGGCATTAAGTGGCCATCAGATCCTAAATCCTAAGCAAATGTTCTTCCTTCTATAAAGAGTTCAATAGTCTTTGAGTCCAGCATAGAGTAAGACTGCCCTGTTCATGAATTTCTCCTTTCGATTGCTGCTATTTGTCGGGCTATCTGGCTCAAAAAAACAACAAGGCATTGGTTTTGTGGCATAGAGCACTCCTTTGGTCAACTTAGGGAAGATGTTAACTACTTTACCACTCTGTGGGCTCATTTTGTAAATTGTAATTATCCTTTAACTTTGTTTCTAACGAATTGGGGAGCTCTTATATAAGCTCATCTTTTCACAGTGTTTTCCTCATCAATACAAATACAACTCCTAGTTTCTTATCAAATATATACACAATGCATCCAACATCAGAGACCAAAACACATACCTCATTTAATCTTAGGTCCCGACCATATTGCAACTGCGTGCTAGAGTTAAAAATATGCTCCATACCATCGGTTGTAGATCCTTCAATAGAATCTGCATCCTCAATCTTGCCCGCATCCAATCCTGTTGTATCACAGACTGCTGAAGGAATTGTTACGGGATGCAGATGCAGCATGTATGGAGTGGACATAGAAATTAAATTCATATTTGTTTGTGTTTCAAATTCCTTATGTTTGCAAGAAGATGCCAAACTGGACATGGCCAAATCTTCCCGACCAAGAAGTGCATAAGCAGATGCAGGCCAATCATTTGGGGGAGATTCTCGGCACTTATCCAATGCCTGTGAAATTTAAAAGCAAAAAAGTTCGGGTAAGTAAAATATTGTGATAGAAGAGAATAAAAGAACCAATTGGGGACAGAACTCGATTCTTTTCAATAGAGACAAGAGGATATAGGGTTCACACTATACTAAATAACTTTAGAACATTTTTAAAAAATAATGCCAAAAGAAATTCATCTTTCATTTGTTACCTAGAATAAATATGTGCATACATGACAAAAATTAAAACCCTATTGACAGCATTATATGCCATTTCAATTAATACAATATGCATTCACTGCATCATTGTGTAAAGACCTCAACTAGAGGATTGTATACTGATATTAGTTAAGGGGTGTTACAATATCACTCCACCTTCCGAGAGAGCGGTTCTCTCATTCAGTTTGGCTAAAACCAAAAGTATCCCCAACTATACACAAAATACATTTATATATTAACTCACTCATCGACCTAAGACCACAAAACAACAATATCCATTAAGTGGGCGTATTACAGGAGGCCTAACACGTTGAAACCGAAGCAATTAAATGCAAAAATTTCTATAAAACAGTGGTAAGAAAATCTCAAGCAAGGAAGCTGCACCTATTGAAGAACTTACATGTCTCAAGGGAAGAGATACACCGGAAGGCAATAGGTCCAGCTGCTGCTGCCCAAATGCCTCCCCAACCATTGCTAGAACCACAAGTTCCTCATTTGTGCTATGTGATCCCCTTGCAATGTTACAATAAACACCAGTAGAAAGTTTCTTCCCTGCCTGCTTTGAACCAGCTAGCAAACTATAGAACACGACTATCTTCCTTGCCCACCTTACCACAGAACTTTCCTCGTTGAGAATTAAAGGTGGCAGGTCAATTAACTTAGCAGAACCATGACCATGTAGCAAACAATTTTCCAGCCATCTGAATAAACTAGGAGGCTTTTTCTGAGAATTTGTGAATATGCAGCCTCCAACTTGTTTAGCAAGGCAAGGGAAATCGCGAATGTAATGATCCAAATAGCTTTGCTGACCGAGAAACCATGAGATATCACATAACAAAGTTGACAGAAGTTCCAAATCCCTGGGAAAGAAATAATTAGGTAAGAATGAAGTAGAACAAATGCATGGAACTAAAAAGATTTTGACTCATGGATATAAAAGGTCCCAATAAAACAGCTACTAGAATTCTCTAAAAGAACAAAACCCTAACTTCATTTGATGGTGCAAGAATGATGAATTGTATGGATGCAAAAAAAAAAATTGTTTTATGTGCATATCAAAGAAGACACCCACCATCTTCGACATGAATAAAATAGGCAATTAATTCAGGTTACTAATAACAAACATTGAACTTTTTCACTTTTAATTGAATATCATGAGTGGTCAAGGTTAAACCAAATTGCACACACACCTCAACTAATCTCATAGAACAACTACATAACCCTAAAGCATTTGGTTGTCAAAGAAAACTCATGGAAATCTTAATTCCCTTGTACTTTGAGTTCTATCATTAATAAAGAAGTTTGTCTCCATTTCAAAGAAGAAGAAAAAACTCACATAAATCTTAATTCTAGATAAGCGGCCCGTGGTCTTTTGAATCCTTGTAGTTATTTTTATTGTTCTCAATAAAAGCTTCATTTCTCATACGAAAGACTAAGAGCATGTTTGGTAAGAGAATTTGAATTCTGTTTGATATTTTCAGATTCACTGAGTTCAGCGGATATGCGTTTGATAGACAATCTGAATTCTGTTTCTGAAAACTGTTTTCAGATTCTTTGATCCAAACATTGCAAATTCTAAAAATAATTTTTTATGTTTTCATTGTATCCAAAATTTGAATTTTACATTTTAAAAAGAAAAATTATATTAAATACATATAAAAACATTTAAAAATACAATATGTCATGGAATAAACTCAATTCATTTTTTTTAAATAATATGTATTATGTAATGTATTATAAATTATATAATAAAACAAAATAATAATTATATAAACTTGTAGTTTAAATTACAAATTTGGTCCCTAGTTTTAAAAGGATAAAGTTTAGTCTCTATGGTTTAGAAATAGAATTTAGTCCTTTTGGTTTGATAAAATCATAGAAAATAGTCTCGCTCGTAGAGCCCATTATAAAGATTGTCAAATCATAAAGACTATATATGAGGTTTTATCAAACTAAAGGATAAACTCTAACTTTCTCCAAACAATTTTTTAAACATATTATATTCATAATAAATTGATGATAGCTTATTTTCAACTAAATCTTAGTGGATAAGTAAGACTAGTTTTATGATTTATAAATACATAGTATGAAACATATTTAAACATTTTTTTAAAACCAAAATCCAAATTTTGAATCTGCCACTAAACACACATCTGAAATCATAAAATACAACTTTGTTCTCATTGAGTCCCTTGTTTTCAAATTTCTGTTTTCAGATTCTCTACCAAACAGGTCCTAAGAAATTACACAAATGACAAAATCTAGTGCTTTGTGTTTATAATTTTGAAACGAGAAGCTGCAATTCATGCACCAGAAAGTATGAATAAAACTTTGCGGGAATGACTCCCTCTCATTAACTGGATAGCAGGTTATTTAAATATTAAATTAAAGAGAAGCCCAAATAGACAGAGAAGAAGCATAGAGTCATAAAAGAAGCAACATTCACCCAAGAAAAGAGTTACCGTTTGCGAAGCTTCTCCAGTTTCAAATTCTCATACACTGCATGCAAACAATCAAGACTATCTGCCAATAACTGAGAGTAAAATGACTTTTCTGAACTCTGAGTAGTGTCAAGAGTTTTGTAACAAGGCTCCAATTTGTGTGTATCACTTAAAGTCTCATTCCATGTCCCATCAATCAAATTACGGTCCCCAAAGTTCTTATGAAATTTGCTGCTCACAAGAAACTCCCATGATGTGTGTGGCTTCAAATTTGAAAGATCTTTCTGAAGACCATTATACTTATTGCATATTTGCATAATAACACTGCTAAAGGAGTCCCATTCTGTGGTTAAAATAGAGCTGCCCCCTGCTGAACTGGAAGATTCTCCATCTTCCCAAAGAAGACTAAAAAAATGGTTGTAAAGGGAAGTAGTAAGTCCCTCGGCCAATGCTGTAATGCAATCACTGACCAGCAAAGACAGAGGACTTCTGCGTAATGAACACCTAAATATCTGGAAAACAAAAATATAGATTTCTAAAGTCACAAAGTCCCCAAAGAAATGGGATAAGGAGATGATAAGAATATGAACGATTGAAAACATAGCAGCCTACCTGACCATTGTTTGTTATTACATTGATACGCTCCTCAACAGCATCAGTCAATCCAATTATTTTGGACTCATGGGAAATAGATGCTGTATCAGGAAGCTCTGACATGTGTGTTAACAGTCCTTTGCACAGAGAAGGCAGCGTGTAACGGCATAAGCATTGCTTACCTGACTGCATATTCCCAACATATTTGGTTTGAGCTTCACTTCAATACAAACTTTAACCCACAAAAAAATGAGAAATTGACAAAAAGAAGATAAACTTATTTCATTAATTCAATGAAAAAGTCTTGTTTCCATTTCCAGAGAGAGAGAGATCCACAAAGAGAAAATAGAAAGATGGGATGGGCAAAAGATTATCAGAAGCTAAGATAAATTTGAGGGAAAAACAATACATGAAAAAGTATTTTACTATTTTCTGTGGCCAGAAAATTTCTTGTTAAGAAAAACAAGTACTTCAATACAAGGATGATCATCTCTCCATTTAGCTTTTAGTAAAACTCACATTATTGTTGACAAAAGGTTTTAAATGTTAAAAAAACTGAATACCAAACCCTTTTTTTAGTTTAAGAAGAAATAATGAGCATCAACGGAATCAAAATTTCAACACGAAGTGATTGCAACATCTAACTCAATCCCCATAAATCTGAGGGAATCACCTACTCATTCCTCAACATGAAAGGGGGAACCAGGAGGGAAGACTACTTCTAAACGATTAAAGTGCATTAAAAGGTTCACTATGAGTGAATTGGTTTTTTTTTTCAAGATAAGTTCTCATTCCACTTAATCGGCCAAATCACTCTTTCCCTTATTTTGATACCACTGAAGTCCCAAGTTCAAGCCTGAGGATGTGCCTTTTGTAGTTTCTTCTTTGTCCCATAAAAGTCTAACACGGCCCCAGCCCTCCAGACTTTTCTTTCTGTTTCACATCAATAACTCTCCCCTCGTTAATGAGGGAGAGACTAGATATCAATGACTTAAGCTACAGAGAATTCATCTAAATTGGGATAATATTTTCTTCTATTAGTTATCATACTTTATAAAATAATTGGTTGTTTCTTATTTATTTCAAAATATCCTTTTAATTTAAAATAATTAATTTTGAATTTTATATTGT
This sequence comes from Cucumis hystrix, assembly GCA_025688845.1. Lineage (NCBI taxonomy): Eukaryota > Viridiplantae > Streptophyta > Magnoliopsida > Cucurbitales > Cucurbitaceae > Cucumis > Cucumis hystrix. The sequence continues at coordinate 9,637,971 of CM046892.1, read as the reverse complement.
GTGTCCCATTTTTTTAAAATTGAACTCTCTAAAAGTACGAGACATTAGCAAATAATATTATATTTTGTACTGAAAATAGCAAATATTATAGTGCTATAAGCTAAGAGTTTTTCATTTAAATTACAGTTAACAAACTAATACCAAAATATAAATTGGTTTTGTTCTTTATATCAAATATAAATGAAAACCAAAACAAATAAATATTTTAATTTCTTTTCAGCTATTTTAAGGAAGAAACTATTAGGTAAATAAACAGAAAAGAAAATATACTTATCATTCTAAGATGCATTATCTTTTTTTCATATATATGTAGAAAAGCCAATCAAAGATTACAGTTAACAAACTAATACCAAAATGTCCTATAAAAAACTATTATAAAGAAGGTTAAAATGCCATTTTTGTCCCTATACTTTGGATTTCAATCCATTTTAGTGTCTGGTTTCCATCAATTTTAACATTTAATACATCAAAGTTAATTTTTATTGAAATTAGTTAAATAACAATAACAATAATAATGATCATGCAAGAAAATACATAAAATAATAATAATAATTTCATTCGAAAAATACATTGTTGTATATTTCCAAAACTTATAAAGGGAATGCTACTAGAAATTAAACTTTTTTATGAAAAAGTTTAATATTAAACTAACAATCAGTACAGTTTTAAGATTTTAATATAAGTATACAGACTAAAACTGGACATTTGAAAATACAGAAAATGAAATGGAATAAAATCCAAAGTACATGAACCAAAATGGTATTTTAATCAATAAAGACTAGAAATTAATATCATCATAAATTTATGCATTCATAATTATCTTTACACAAAGTTGTGCCTGAAGCTTTGGATCCAATATATATCATGTGTTTGAAATTATGTTAATAGATACGAATTTAATCCCCCCAACTTAAAGTTCAAGATCTGGCACTTCGATTCTATCAATGTCTAAACAATTTAAGATGTGCTCACTACAATGACATTCCTGCCTCTAACTTACAGCCCACCCAAAAATTTATGATGCTCATCTTAGCTAGAAGAAATTTTCAACATCTCTTGCCTACCCATTTTCCAATAGGCTGTCCTTAGTCTCAAAAAAGAAAAATGGACATGCGTGGTGGTGGTGATGGTTGATGGCCTTCCTTTCATCAAAGGAAAGAAAAATATGCTTCCACCTTAGCAATGGAGAGATCCTAACCAAAAAGGAAGTCTTGGCACATAAACTTAAAGTTCAAGATCTTCCACTTCGATTCTATCAATGTCTAAACAATTTAAGATGTGCTCACTACAATGACATTCCTGCCTCTAACTTACAGCCCACCAAAAAATTATGATGCTCATCTTAGCTAGAAGAAATTTTCAACATCTCTTGCCTACCCATTTTCCAATAGGCTGTCCTTAGTCTCAAAAAAGAAAAATGGACATGCGTGGTGGTGGTGATGGCCTTCCTTTCATCAAAGGAAAGAAAAATATGCTTCCACCTTAGCAATGGAGAGATCCTAACCAAAAAGGAAGTCTTGGCACATACAACATAGCATTAGTAGGGATGAAGGAAGAAATTTCCCTAAAAATGTTATTAAGGAAAACATGGTAGATGCAAGTAGAGACAATTAAATAATCGAAAACATTGCTTCAACTAAATCAAAGGAGGTAACAGAAAGGAGAGAGGAGGGGAAAAGGGTCCCATCCATTCAGTAACATAAGCACTAGTAGAACTTACATAGAGAAAAAGAGTACTGTCTGGGGCCAAAGCTATGATGTCTGAATAAGGTAGAAGGCCCACCATAACTCTGAAAAGGGAAGAAACTAGATGAAGCTTATCTTCACATAGTGGCAATGCCAATTGTTACAGGAAAAATAAACAAAAAAGAGTAATTACTCTACCTTGGACGTGTTACACGCACAGATGCAGCTGCAACTGCCGATATGCTCCAACTCATGTCAGGTTTAACGTCAAAGAGAATCTCATTATTTATTTCAGCACTTTGAAGCCTTATACAAAACAATTTCTTTTGTTCTTTATGAAGAAAACATATAATAGGAGAAGCATCATCATCGGTCGCTAAAAAGACCTAGTTAATAATTTGCACAAAAAGTCAATGGAAGAAGGGATAACAAAATCATAAAAATGATAGTATACACAAATAGATCAAACATTGCAATTTAAAATATATATATTATTGAAAGTAAAGATGAAATAACACAAGGTCTGCATGGAAACCCTAGAACAGGGGAAAAAACCACGGTATAGATGTTTCTTATTATTTTCTGATAATAATAAAGGTACAAAGGGAAAATATTTATAGGCAACACGAACCTCATTAAAGAATAAAAATTAGGGCAAAGTAAATTAGACAACTTCCCTTGGGCTCTCAACATCACCTAAGCCCACTATTCCTAACATATATGTATGTATGTACATGGAAATTAGTACCTTACAAGCAGCAGTCTGGGCACCCTTCCCTTGCCATATTCTTTGGAAAGATAAATATTTTGGCAATACACCATCAGGGACTGCATCTGGTAAGCTAGTATTTTCCATTATGTGGTTAGAATTCATGTAATGAGCAACCCATACAGAGTGTTGCATTTTTCCTACACATAAGATGGCAACATAATGGTATACAAAAGCGCAGATATACCGTGAGACTAATAAACCTCTATTATAAATGTGGAAGGAATAAATAAACCATATGAGACTAATAAACCTCTATTATAAGATGCCATTAGAGGAATCTGATCACTTGTCCAAATTGTTCTTTCATCAAATTCTTTCATGATGTTCAGTTTTCCTCTTTCCTCGATGTAAGCTGGCTGCAATAATCAATAAAATTTCTTAGGGAACATTTTTTTGGAACAGGAAACAAGTTCAGTGATATTCAGAAGGTTATATAGTTTGACTTCTTTTAGGAGTTGGCAAAAAATCGCAAACTAGTAACCTACAGTAATAGCGTAGATACCAAAAAGTACCCACGTTGAGAGCTTACACAAAGAAAACCAGTATGATTACGAGTTTTACTAGGAAAAACACTGAGAAGGAGCTTACAATTTAGCAACATCTATCCTTCCCTAGTTCCCTTCCACTCCAAAAAAAAAAAAGAAACTTCCTTTAGAAAATCTTGGTCTCGAAACCAAAGCACTGAAATGATTGTTTTAATGGCACTAATCCAGCCCTCTTGAATGCAGGAGAGATTTTCCTTAATGTCTTTCTTAGTACTTTTTTCTCTTTAATAAAACTCAATTGCATTTTGATTTCCCATTCATCTTCGAAAATTTTCTTTTCTGTTAAAATTTACTTTTCCAATGGCTGACCTCCACCCCCTAATGCGACCCTTCAAATTTTTCAGTTTCCACAAAATTTTGAAGTAGAACTTTAGTGCTCTATTAGCCACCTATCCTTATCACTTGCACCAATTTCTTAATTTATAGCCACGTATTGACATACTGAGAAGGACCCAAGAGAAATTGAATCCCATAACAAGAACACTCATTTGACACTAAGATCCTATTCAAGCAAGGAGTTGGTTCACCATGCGCGTTTGACCAAGTAAATTTCCCAATAGCAAAAGAAATTTTTAAACGGCCTGAGACTTCAAGGAAAAATTTGAATTATGATGAAAAAATTATAAAATTGAATAGAGATCAAAAAATATCACCAAATGAGAGAAGAAACCCCTAATAATATAGAAATTACTCGAAGGAAAAAAGGATGGTGTATGAGACCTGTGGTGATTCTAAAGGATCCTTCAGAATCAGATGTGTGGATATAGAACTTGCATCACCTTTGAAAACATGATCAAATGTACTAGAAAAAGAAGCATTGCTTTGTGGACTATGTCCAGTCTCTCTTCGAGCACGAGCTATATCACGTATGCCTAACAATGGGCTTGAGGATAAAAATGAAACATGAACAGGTGAATTTGTTTCAACTGCTTGTTCCATCAATAAACCAAATGGAAACGACCATATTGATGTGATGGTACGAGAAATAGGAATTGTTACAACTTCACCTGTCAAAAAAAGAAAATAGCATCTCATTTTCATTGGCCTGGAGAATTCACTAAGTAACGTTAGAGAATGAAGGAAACCAATCAAATAAAAAAGAATGATAGTTTCCCACTTTATAACTTACTATAATGGAACGCGGTGCCCATTATATAGGGACTGGACTACCTACCATGCAGAAGGTTAATTTTTTTTCTTATAACGGGCATACAATTTTAGAACTGTTTTTCTTTTCCTTCTTTTTCTAGGATTTAATTCTATGCTTGCTACATCAGTAGTACAATTCAAGGTATAAGAACCCGTGAGATAAGATATAAGAAGAAATGCTTAAGGATACATAAAAAAACTTAAGCAATATTCATGTATCGTATTGGGATGCCTCTTGGTCTTTTCACCTGACGTGTTGTAGATTGTTAAAGAAGCAGTTTGTAGGACACAAAGAAGAGCTTCAGTCAAATCCCCCAAACGACACCAGCAAACCTAATATTTTGAGCTAAAAATTAGAGAAGTGGTGTGAAGGAAATTAAGCATGTATAAGAAGAAACAATTCAGACAACTAGGAAATTTCGATTAGATGATCGCCTCAAAATTATGCGACACCAGAAGAAAACGTGTGACAATGTCATGAGTTCCTATAACTTAGAAACATGTTTAAGAATCAGCACAGAATGCTGAACATGTTGGCTTAAAGTACAACCATGAAGGTTAAGGCCCTTTCCTTTGAGTCATTGTCTCATAAGAACTGATCCCACAGCAGGCAGGAAAATGAGAGAGAAGATGAAGGGGAAGAAAGAGGGAAGAAACTCAATGCACCAAAAATGAAAATCTGATCCCGTTCAAAATTGTATGTTGAGAAACGGAATCAAGACGACAAATTATGTTAGAAACATCCAAGAATTGCAAATTTGAGAAGGAATAAAATCAATGCCCCGATAGAAATTCTCGTATTAGATTTCAAGAGTAGGGAGTAACAGAAAACCAAAAGGAAAATAACAAAAAGAATTACCTTGATAATTGGCGATGGTAAAGTAAACCTCTTAAACACTCTTGCACCAGTAGACCAAATGATTCTGCCAACCAAAAATAAAGAAACAACAACCCACGAAGCAGAACCTCAAGAAAAGTCAGAAAGTTAAACAAATACCATTCACAAAAGCAAGGCATTTCAATTCCAGTTAACTAATTAATTATTGTTCCAAACAAATTCAGTATTCTACATTTCCACTGCAATACGCCAGGAGCTAAACTGGGAATTAGAAGTAAAATTTACCGGTTTCCTCTAATAAAAAGCTCGTGATCACTTTGGTTG